>JAEIIG010012371.1:0-29289 GCA_018904695.1 Drosophila parvula | reverse complement strand
TATTTATTTAAAACAATTTTATAATTTTCATGTCTTCATCAAAGCAGTCTAAAAGAGTCTCATTACCTATTTAGATAAATTAAATATTATAATATAATTAAGGAATTCGTTTAATCTTTATTTTTCTGCCAGTGTATGGCCTCCATTTCCCCATTTTGGATGCTCGCTGTGGCCATGGCTACCCATGTCAGAATATTTGACAGCTGACTAAAACACGCTATGCGAGGGACGCGCGAGAGGGTCGCCGGAGAGGAGAGCGACGGGAGAGCAGCGGCGGCGGAGCATCGTCAGTCACTCAGGCTCATATCCCGGCCAGTATCCCTGAGCGAGCCCAAAATCGCTCTCCCCCGCTCCCAGTGCTCGCTCTCTGCTTTCCGGCCTCCGTCTCGCTTTCTCCAATGGCCGCTGGCTGGCAGCCATTGAAACATGTGGCCTGACATTGACGACGGCGACGTCGACAGTAAGAGAGAGGGGGTAGGTGGGGCTGCGAAGGGGATGCTGTGGGTGGGGAATAGCTGAAGAGGCCATCCTCTCGGCGTCGCTCTCTATGGAGAAAAGCTTAGTGGGCCAGGCTAATGGCAGCTATAATGGAGGCAAATTATGGAAAACACGACAGTTTGTCCGGGAAATTATTGAAAAACTAGCAAAAAACCAAAATACATTAAATAGGGAAAAATATTAAAGTGAAATTATGTTAATAGTCAACTTTAATTCATAATAAAATTAACACATAAAGCAGATTTCTATGATCACTGCCCTTAGAAAGTATAATATCCTTCTTGCTTTCTAAATTCAAAAATAGAGAAATTGTGCCAGCGCCTTTTTAATAATTGGCAGTTACCAAGGCGGACTTCTTGGGCAGTTTCCAGAATACGTTTCGAAGTCCTCGTTACCCCAAGTACGCCAAATGGCTGCTTCCTTAATTGAAATAATTGCAAGAGGCTGGCTTTTTGCGCGTGGCTGCTGCTGCCCTCCTTGGCCAAGTCGTTTGCATAACCTCAAATTAATAATTCCTAACTAGTTTCGGATGGAACAAGGCAGGAAGCAGCGGAACCCGGCAACCCGGGGACTTCGCATCGGATACATTTTTAAAGGCATCCCAAACGTAGAAGCGCGGACCGCAGGAGGCCCAGGAGGGCGGCGAGGGACGGCTGGAGCTTCCTCACTTCATTGCCGCATGAATAATATTCGTAATTTGTCAAAAGGTTGGCCAAATCCCAAAATACAAAAACAGAAACCGAAACAGAAACAGAACCAGAGCCAGAAGATGAAGGAAAAAATGGAATCCGAAAGCAGAGCAGCGATTGAGCCACAAGGCCCCCGGATCCCTGGCCGCTCCCCGTTCGTGTCCAAAAACTGACCCATCTCCGAGAGCTGAGGCCCCCAAGGACCTTTGGCGAGCTGTTGCCATTATTCTGCGCTCCTCAGCTGCCCACAAGGTCGGTGGTGAGCGGGGCGGTTGTGGGGCTTGGGGGCGTACAAACGGAATAAAAGCGAAATTTCCTCTTCGCATTTGCTGCGCTTTATTAAACTTTTCCCCCCAAAGCGACTCAGTGTGTGTGTGTGCTTGTGTTTTTGGGTTGGAAATCCCCAAAGTTCCTGTGTCATTTTTTGTGCTTCACGTTGCTCAAATTTTTTGACAGACCCCGTCAGAGGGTGAGTTTTCCTATACCTATACATATACATTAATTTTTTTTTTAGAAAAAATCTTCACGCATTTGGCAAATTATCTTTTGATCCGCCCGCTTAAATTGCCCGCAGCACGAAAAAAATGAAAAAGTAAGAAAAAGCTTCAGTATTCGACGGGAAGATACCTGGTATTTACAGAGGTAGTTACTTGGGTAAAGTTTCCCTATAGGAATATCGAAAGGAGATTATTATATTATTTAATACAAGCCTTAAGCACAATTTCATTTTAGGGTCTATATATAAAACGAAAACAAATTAATTTTGCGCCTGCATGAACTCTTTGCAGGTTGCATGAACTCTTAAGAACTTGATAATATCTACTCTATAAAGAACCATCTCAAACGATCATAGCTCTCCTAAACTAAAAACTATAATCTTAATCAACTTAGTTGGCATGCAAGCAAACAATGTCCTGTAATTAATTTCCTAGCATTATAGACCTGTACTTCTTCCAATTGCGCCTGCTAACATCTAACTCTAACAAGCACGTGCTTGGTGAAGGCATTACAGTGTTGCAAGAGCCACATGAGTGTGCTGACCGTAGAGTATCAACGTCCAAGAGAACTAAAGAATGTTCATCTTTCGATATATTTCGATTTCTCTAAAATATCAATATTTGCATCTAATTTATCAAATGTAATCGATGTCATCCTTTATATAGATTAAGACCAATAAAAATTACACAAAGATAAGCACTAATTGATATTAATTAGACCTTATAATTACAAAGAAAAATGGTACTTCTTTAATATTTAAAAAAGGCAGCAATTGCACATTCATATACCCAAGTAAACAAAAACATTTCTCTCCTCTATAATTTAATTTGTGATTAAAAATGTATACTGTATTGTATTGAATAAATATATATATATAATAATATAATATATAATTAAAAATGCTTCTTTTCTGCCTGCTTAATATACACCCAATATACCCCGAAACCCTATCGAGTACCTTGGATGGTATATAAGAATCCTGAGCAATGCCAGAGGAAAATACGTTAACACAATTTCACTTTGGTTGGACACATCTAAGCCGGGCCAATCGTCTGCCTAAGTAGTTGCCCGCCGCCCACCGCCCACTGTCGCTCTTGTGCCATCGAAAAGTAGTTTGCGCGCAAATCCTCAAGTTAAGCAAAACTCTCCAGGACATTAAGTGCAGCGCCAACAGACAACAAAGTCCAAGGATGCCAGAAGTTTCCCCGCACTTTTTGCCCCGCTGGCAACTGCCAAACGGATGATGGCCGGGATCAACGTTTTACGAAAGCCAGGGCAAAAGTTTTTCCAGGCAGGCAACGTGCAACTTTTTGGCCAGCGGAGAAGTTCTTTTCATTGTCTTGAACCCCACTGACAGCTCCTGGCGGGGCTCGGGATGGGGGCCTGGGAGTTGGGGTTTTTTTGCGGGCGGGGTGGCAACTGTCGCTTATAATGCGCACAATGAAGTGCACTTTTCATACTCGTACTAGCCAGAATTGAAAAGTGCTCAGCGCCAGCTCCTCCTCTGGCGTAAATATTTCCATTTTGTGTAAGCGAGAGATTTCCCAGGCAATCTGAGCGAATCACAATGAGCAGCCCTGACAGCGCCAATAAAAAATGCATTTACACCGCACTGAGTAAGCCAAATACTATAAGGGGAGGTATTTATCTCACTTGAATTATGCATGAAAATATTTATATTAAATACAGATGGATACAAGATGGATTAGGAACAATTTCAGTAGAGGTTCAGCTAGAGAAATTATTGGTATTGTTATTACTTTTAATTATGAGCTCCTTCTCTCTACATTTTCATTGCTTAAATTCCTATAATTCTACATACTATCAACATTTTTTTCCATGTGCACATGGGAAGGGAGAAGGCCAGGCCAACAGGCAAACACTTGTTGCAAAAATTTGTTGACTGTCGCTTAAATTTATGACCCCAAAAGTCGAGGACCGCAAAAAGAGAGCCAGCCGCATCCAAAGGATTGGGGCTTGGACTGCAAGTTTTCCTCCTCCTTGACTCAGCAGCAAATTATCAAATAGAAGCGAGATAAAGCCGGGGGAAAAGGGTCGGCCATCGAGTTGAACTTGGTAAATATCAAAACAACATTAAGGCACGAGGGCCAGCAGAAGGGCCGAAAGGGTGAAGCCCAAGCCCCATTGTCGCTGACTGCCATCCATGAGTTACAACTTAATTGAAACCGAGTTCGCTTTTCCCCCTCTGCTGCTCTGCTCCTCTGCTCCACTGCTCCTCAGCTTTTTTATGCGAAGGAGACCCCAAAGAGTCGTCTTCTCGCCTTGCCCAGTCACGATCGGAACCTTTTGTGGCACCTTTATCTTTTTATTTGTTCGCCTTAGTTGTGGCCTAATGCACGCCTGAAATATGTCCAGGCGTTAAGTAGTTGCGATCGTGATACAGTGGAAGAGGTGAGATCTACAATAGTTTTTCATTATAAAATATATTACAAAGGAAAGTTTAAAGAACTCAGACAACGTTTTAGCAACTAGAATTATATAGTCTTGGAGTCTTGGAACTATATAGTTAAAATATTAAATAAGACAAAAAATGAGTTCATGACTTATACAAAGATTGGTGTACCTTAAAGGTAAAAAGCTTATAGGGAACTTGAAGATTATAAATCATAGAAAAATGTTTGAATTTATTTTTTAAATATGAATATAAAATCTCGTTCCGCCTGAGGGTTGGAGCTAATTTTTGGTTATTTATTCCACTGTCGGCAACTATTTATGGGCTATGCAAAATGCAGGCAACACAGGACGGCTTAAGGGGGGAACGCGGCAGATGCAGGCGAGGCAAAAAAAAAAACCTAAGCAGAAATAAACTCGTATGCATTTAATCATCGTAACTTAAGCTCGGGGATCATGTTGTGGCACAGTGAGAATGCCGCAGTTGCCGCCGCGGGAGACGCCGTGCCAGCTTCGGGCCAACTCCAGCTTTAATTCCCCCTCCGATCCCGCTGCCCCACACCTCTGACCGCTTCATTTTTAATAAAGAAAAGAAGCAAAAAGTGAGGCAACAACAACAACAACAAATAAATAAATGAAATGAGAGAAAAGAGGGGAAAACTTCATGTCACCGCGGCACGGCGACGGTGGTGGTGGTGGTGGCGGCTGCCTTCCTTTTCTTTCTTTTTTTTAAGGCGCGTTCGTTTTTATTTTTTGCACCGGCAGAAGGGAGTGGGGAGGGGGCAGTGGGCCGGGGATTAAGACGACGGAGTGGCCACTGCGGAGTGGTGCTATGAATGGAGCCTCGGCGTGTTCTGGAGATTAATAAATTGATGGCATCCATTGCACATAACGTGTAACTAATGGCGCTCATCAATTCTGCTTTACATCTCAATCTGGCTTTGGCGAAAAAATACGGGAAAAAACCACAGCGCGGCCCCGGCAAGGATGGAGATCCCGAAAAGCTCCTCCTCGGTAATTCGGTAATGACCCAGGAGCAGGTCAGCTGGCCCGAAGGACCGGGCAGCAGCAGCCACTTGAGGCCAGCTCTCACTTTCTCCGGGGAAAAGTGAAAGGGCCAAAGGGAATTCTATATTTGGAAGGGACGCGCCTCAATCCAGTTTCCCTCGAAGGGACTCTCCACACTTATGCAACACATCCTTTGGCACCACATGCAGCCTGCGTGCTCTAGTTGCGAGCTCTCATTAGTTACGCCTTCGGGTTTTTGGCAAACCTTTTTCGGGGCTGCAGGACTCGGAACGGGACGGGCCAGGACTATTGTCGATTTGCATTAGCAGGACGGACCGCCTTCTGTGCTCGGCTCTGCCGGAAAATCGGTGAGCACCTCTTCCGCCAACCTCTTTCATCTGCCTGCCTGCATTCATCGATTTTTGGATTTGGGAAGTTCGCAAATTTGAACGAATGTCAGGTATCGGAGGGTGCCTTCTGCAGATGGATTACGCCTAATGTCGAGCAATTGGCCAAGGCAATAAAGTGAAATTACCGGGACGTGTCAAGGCCGTGGCAGGATTGTAAGGATGTCAAAGGAGAGCGGAAACAGTTTACAAGTGAAATTTGCAAGTCATTTTGCCAAATTCAAAGTTGAAAAGTTCACGGCATATTTAGGAGGTGTATGGTAACATTTCGTAGTCTAAATATCTTAAGACTTAATGTGTTGAGTACTAGTTTTTCCCATAACTGATTTGAAAAATATAAATATATCTTTAAGATGAAAGTACCTTAATAAATCCATTTACTTTTGATATATTAAATATACATTAGTTGTTATTAACCTTCCGTAAAACTTTAAAAGTGGTTTTTAACTTATGTTCTTCATACTAATTATTATTATTTAAAGTCTCTAATTATTTAACACATTTCCTTCGAATTCTTCCATATCTAGAGACTCGAGCTTTACTGAACTGGTAAAAGTTATTTTTTAAGGTATATGCTACATACTTCTTATTATTATTTTAACGATATATTTAATAAACATTTAAAAAGCAATAAAAATATAAATATTTAGCACATTTAGAAGCCTTTTTTTACGAATTCTCCTATATCAAGAGGGTCCTGCTTTACGCAACTGCTTGAAACCAGATCGCACCGCAAGCAGTGCACACCAAACAGTTAACAAGCAGTATAACCTGCTTGCTCACTGCTTCCCCTGACCGAGGTTCGCTGTAAGAGTTCTGATAACCAATTAATTTGTAGTGGCTCTTGTTGTATGTGTGTGTGTGTTGTATGCACCGTTATAATTTTAAAAGGGGAAGAACTACGATCAACTCTAAGCGGGGGGGAGGGAACTAACTACTGCAACCCACTACGATAAGAAGAAGAAAAATTCCACTTAATACGTTTCGTGGAATTGTCGATCACTTTCCTTGACACTTACCAAACTGACTTCGCATCCAGGGATACAGTGGAGACGGCATCCCCGAGGACTGCGAGTTCGGGTTTTGGGAAGGGGGCGTGTGTTGGCCAGGATGGCCCTGGTGCATCTGGGGCGGACCCTGGCCCTGGTGCATCATGCCCTGGGGCGGAGCGCCCACCGGCGGCACACCCGTCTGCTGCTGTCCATACATGCCCATGTTGTGATGGTTCTGATGCACCTAGATCGGACGAGATAATTCGAATAAGATATATATATATGCAGGCTATAACCATTCACCACTGGCGGGGATCTTAGTGGATTGTGAAATGTGAGATAAGCGGAATGGAGGACTCGTCTTACCTCTGTCACGTCGGGAACTCCCACGTCCGTGTAGCCCAGCTGTGGGTGCGAGCAGCGAAAGCGAGAGTGAGAGTAAGAGAGATGGAAAAAGCGTTAAGTGGTAAGCGATTTAAGCAGGTGGACTAAGGAGCTTTTACTCTATGTAATATGGAATCGAACTTAGGCTTAAGGTCATGGCTCATGATGACATTAGAATCAAAGACAATATAACCAAAAGAGGCGTAACGCCATACAATTATTTGGAATTATAACTTTCAATTCTATTTTAAGATTTGTGAACGATATCTTGCGATCTTTCAGAATATGTTGCTTACATATATTTAATCAATTTAAGGAGCGTTACGTATCTTGTATAGTTACATATATTGTCTTTGATTTCAATTCTTATAAAGTTATTTGTTTTACTCGGATCACACTCTCCCATTTCAAAAATTAAAGGCAGACCTATTGGTAGCTTGTTAATCCTTGAAAAATGTATTTTCTTTATTTATTTAAAAAAATATGCATTCTTCTGATAGGTTTTGAAAGCATATAAATAAACAAGAGTGCAATATAAGTTGAGCATTGGATTTATATCTCTCTTTACATACTTATTTTATAAAATAAGTAATAAGACTTTATAAAAGTCCAACAATTACATTTTACTTTATTGAAAAACTCATTATTTTGTATAAGTTTTTACTTCCAATTAATAATTGATGAGGAAAATGGAAAAGATTAAACTAAAAGGCTAAAGCAATAATTTGAAAATGTGTTCGAAAGTATGAACTTAAATATGTTAAGTCCCAAATGAACTGTTCTTTTGATATTTTTTTTGGGAATTCTGTAGCCTATTTTTGGGAGGTTTTTCAAAAGACTCAATTCACGTGATTCCCGTATATAATATTTAACCCTTAACTACCTCTAAGAGCTATATACCCCAATTATCCTTCACCCTTAGTGCTCTGTAGTGCTTCACTGCAATCCTGTTACTCACCTGCGCCTGCGGATGGCCCATGTGGTGTGGCAGCGTCATTTGGGCGTTCATGTGGTGGCCGGTCATCTGGTCGACCAGCGGCGGCGAACCCCCCTCGGGCACCAGGCCCAGGCTTCCGACTGCCGCCTGCAGCTTGCAGCTGGCGTAGACGACCGGCTGCTGTTGCTGCTGCTGCTGCTGCGGATGTGTCACCTGTTGCGTGACCTGCGGCAGTTGCTGCTGGTGTTGCTGCGGCGCCTGCTGCTGCGGCTGCTGCTGGTTCTGCGAGGGCTGCTGCTGCTGTTGCTGCTGCTGCTGCTGCTGCGGCACCAGCTGACCGTTGGTCTGCGCCTGCGGCATGACCCCGCCCACCTGGCTGGAGGGGCTGTCCGGACGGGAGTAGACCTGGTGCTGCTGCTGCTGCTGGTCCATCCCCTGGCCGTTGTAGTAGGGCATGCGGTCGTAGGGCGGGAAGCGCGGGTAGGGCATGTTGCCCTGGTGGTTGGGGTTCTGGCTGTAGTGGTGCATCTGCTGGGCATCGAGATCGGTGACCCCGTTGCCCGGATAGTGGCCATGGTGCATGTCCGCCCCCATGTACGAGTTGGTGAAGTACGACGTCATGCTCTCGCAGTTGTTTGTACTCATCGTCATCGTGGCGGCAGCTTCAGCGTCCGCTGACCCCGCCGCTAATCCTGATCCTGGCGTGAACGTGATCGTGACTGTGACTCTGCTTAGTGTCTAGTGACTGTGGTGCTCCCCCGTCTCCGTGCTTTTAGCTACTTTCCTTATATACAAAGTAAACTGAAACAAAGGAAATTGTTTAATAAATTAATATCTATAATTTAGTATAAATGTAACTTCTATTAACCAGTTAGAACTCGATAGAAAGAAGCTTGGAAGCAAGTATTAGCTGGGCACTCACCTAAATAACCTTTGAACACTTAAGTACAATGTACAGTTGCGTAGCCTAGTCTTAGTTAGTGTGTGGTTGTTGTGTGAGGTATAAAATGATTTCCGCTTTGCTGTTCCTCTGTTTGCTGTCTTGGCCAAAAACGACGAAATGAACCTGCGCTCCTCGTCTCTCGTCTCTCGATTTGGTGTAGAAAAACTCCTCTCCTTGGTGTCCGTTGATCCTTAAGTAGCCTTATCCTCTAGTTGGTATTCCTCAATTTTGATTTTGAAACTCTGCAAATAATCGAAGGCGAAATTTGTTGTATTTGCTGTGTTCTCAGCTCAGAGTTTTGTCTTGAAGTGATGTTTGATTGGGGGCTTTGGCTGTCTCAGATCACATGTTGCCTAAGTTAAAAGGCAACATGTGGGGGCCACTGAAAAATGGTTTATTGCATGCTTCGACAAGTTCTTAAAAATATGTCACTGAGCTGGAGGGAGGAGCTTGGGGAGTGAGTTTGAGTGAAGTTTCTTGTTAAAATCGAATTTAAGGTCGAATATTTGAATATAAAATGTTGCTTGAAAATCAAAGCTTTTAACTAAATTCCACATAATACTTAATGAATTAATCATTTAATGTGACTTCTTAAAGTTTACACAACATATTAAGGAGACATGGTCACACTGGCTGGTACTATTATGATCTGGCAACCCTGACAATCAAAGCAAATTCCTTATTTTCTCCCCTCCGACCGCTTTATTGGCCGAATTCCACAAGTCAAGCCAAGATGCCATGACTGCAACGTGCTGTTTCCCCCAAAAACTTTTGTAATCCTCCTGCCCAGGGATCTTCCGCTGGCATGCAAGTCCCCCCAGTTCCCTTGACATGCCTGACAACATTCATTGAATTTATGAATATGAAATCAATTGTGTTATCCCCTTTTGACCTGACATCCTTCCGGTCAAAGTGATTTAATTTCCTGGCTCATTATCACGAGTCTCTGACCTCATAAATCACAAAATTCCCCCTTCTCTCCGCCCGAATAATCCAGACAGACAGACAGAGAGAGATAGAGAGAGGGAGAGGGAGCAACACACGTTACATGCCAAGCAGTGCAGTCGTGTGTCTGTCCCGCTCTAACCGAATCTGTGGAGGCGATGGTGACAACCCTGCCGAAAAGACCCCCGACTAACTAACGGTAACTTGCTGTCGGAAATGAAACTTCCCCGACTTTGCACACAGCACAAAAAGCCGAAACCCGACCAACAACAAAAAGTAAGAACAACATGCACCGGCGAGGAAAAAGGCGGCTGAATAATAAAATGAAGAGAGAATGGCAAACTTTAAAATATTTCAGTCTTGCATCCGTCCCCCTTCCGCACATTTGCATTGTGTGTGTGTTCTGCATTCTCCGCTCTTCCGGCCCCGGCCCTTCTTGCCCTTCCCTCCCCCTTGGCATTTTGGCCTTTTGTTAACGAAATAATTTTCTTGCCGCCGTCGCTGCCAAAGCCAAAAGCTTCCCTTTCAATTACACACATTTCCCAATGATGGCGATTGAGCGCGGGAAAATCGGGTTGGGGGGGGCGGAATGGCGCGAAAGGACAATGGCGGCAGTGGCGGAAGGAAGCGCGTGTTTGTGTGTTTGTTTGCTCTGTGTGCGTGTGTGTGTGTGGTGTCCTTGTCGGGGGCCAAGCGGAAGCTGGCAAATCGCTGGACTGTGCCCCGATCTCAGCCTATAACAGAGGGGGGCGGCCAGTGGGCGGAGGCTTGGGGCAGGCAAAGAAACTCACTCAAGCACAAGCGAGATGATAATAATGTCTGATGTGTGTGTTTTGTCTGTTCTTCCTGTTTTTGCCCGCCGCTGTTGCGGTTGCAGGGGAGCCGCCCGTCCGCCCGTCCGCCCTTCTACCAAGATGATTTATGGGCGTCTGATGTGATTTATTCAGGCGAAGAAATTGCTAAAATTTGATTTGCCATTAAAGATTTTGCAAAGCACTTTAATTGCATTAGCCATTGATCTTTCATTTGTTTATTAAACTAAGTAAAAAAAAAACTAAAGAATATAATTTATGAAATATTTTCTATTACAAAAATTCACTGGCCAATAGCACCATCTACTGGTTGGGCCTGGAAGTATCCCCCAAAATACTTTGACACCTTGTCAAATTTGACAGCCACTCTACATGCATTTCCATCAAACGCCTGAAAGTTGGCAACAGAAAATTAGAGCCAGTGCGTGGCTAGCCTTTAGCAGAGGGCGCTGCCGGGTGAGTGACAAGAAGCGCCATCTACCAGATACTCAGTGACTGTCACGTCTCAAATGGAAGTTGACGGTTTTTACAGTGGTGTCTGTCCAGCTAAATTAGAAAAGAATCAGCTACCTTTTTTACTTGTTTAGGATATATCATTGTAACTTTGTTGCAATTTTCTTATTTAAAATGAAAAAAATATTTTGTATACTCTATGTAAAGTTAATATTATATTACTATACTGTATATAGTATATATATATACTATATATAGTATACTATATTATATTACTATACTATTATTATACTTTCGCATTATCAATCGCTCTCCGTTATACACTTTTGCAAGTTTTCTTGCTTTGTGAGTCAATATATAATTTCTATATACAACACTGGTCTAAATAAACAAAATTAATTTAATTAAATTAAATCTGATATTATTTTCAAAGTTATTTCCGATTATCGCTTTAAAAGAACTTCATAACAGTCTAAAAACGTTATAAAAATAAATGACTTTTTACCATTTACATGGATTTGGGTATTTTTTTAACAAATCTGTTTATAATATTCAAATCAGAGTACGAAAACAGAAAACATACGCTTTCATATAAACATCGCAGCCTGCCTGATAATCATATTATTGGCTTAAATAGAAAAGGTTTTTATTTGTACAACTTTTTTTTTATATATAAAATCATTTAAATCAATGGATTGTTCAAAACTTTTATGCAGATATTTTTAGCTTTAACTTATAATTTTGTATTTAATTATTTTTTTTTAATATTGTATGTTTTTCAGAAGATTGTGTTTGGTACTTGTGCCCCCTTATCCCACTGTACAACGGCATTGCTCGTGCACTTAGCCAAGACAGCAACCATAGTTTTAAGCCCAGCCCACTACGCACACTTACACACACACACACACAACCCCAATAGAGTGCGCATGCCATATGGGCAGTCCCGTTACCAGTTTTAAGCCACACACATCGACACCGAAACGCAGTTCGTGATGGAAGGAAAGGAGACAAGGAGAGAAGAGGCGAAGGGGCTGGGCAGGAAAGTGAACGGGAATGGCAATCCATCATTTCACGCACACAGGCGGAGAATTTAGCCAGAATTCGGTTAATGAGAACATCAGCACTCGCCGTCGCACTCCCACGCATGCGCCGTCCCTGTCTAACCACTGAACGGAACCGAACTGAAATGGAATGATATGGAATGACTTCTTTCTTCAGCCATCAACATCAGCTACAGCCATTTTGATTTACGACAACCATGGACAAGGGAAGGCGACTGCTGAGCCGCCGCCTTGGCTCTGCCCGCACTGTGCCCACGCAAAAATCACCGAAAATATAAAAAAAATAAATTATTCTTATATCACATAAAACTGAGGCAGAGATAACATTTTAAATAATATTATTTAAATATTAAGAAACTTTACTTAAAGTCAAGGGTTAATAAGAAAAACTGTCCCACATTTAATAAGGTTTCTAGCTTTGATAATTATCAAACAAAAACACCTCTTAACGAGGTGAGATCAAATTGACGATGGCACTTTCAGTTTCTGATAACAAATTTTGTGACGATTAACAGTAACAAAAATTTAACTACAACTACTTTCGAAAGTCCCGCTAAACTAACGGGAAAGCAAAATATAGTAGAACAAAAGTTTATCAGCTCAAACTGCTTTAAATAAAATAAAAGTGGTTACAGAACTCTAAAACGAAGATTTCATATGAAACGACAAACAGACAAAGACCGGGACAGCATTCAAAATGTATTACTTTTGTTCCACTGTCTTCACAATTTTTAGTTTCTTTCTTCCACTTACATTTTTCTTGATCTAATCCGTTTTTCTAACTAATTTAATATGCAGCTTTTAAAAGCTTGACAATACAATACTTTAAGATTCAGATATAAATGGTTTTAATCGGACTATCATAGCAGATGTTACATTTTCCGGCTCTTTGTACATCTATCGCGCATCTATCTCGGTGCTCATCGTCACTACGTGGACTGCCGTGATGTTTAAGTTAATAAATTAACATCATAAAATAATAATAATGAATTAAATTAAATAAACACTAATACAAATAAACTCCTTTCTTACACCTTGAAATTAAAGATTTAAAATGGTTTATACCTAAAACATATTTAAATCCTCTTTGCTTCATATACCAAAAATAGAAAATATAGAGGCAATATGCCACTAAAATAATTCCTAATTTCTTGAAATCAAAGATTTAAACCAGGTTAAAGTATCAGAGTATCAGGATATAGATGATTCCAATTGAAATATAACATTTTACACTATGTAAACTCTATTCTTTACTTCATTATTTTTGCAAAATCTGTGATTTTATTAAAAACATAAGATGAGGAAACCCTTAGCAACCGTTCAAAGCAACCATGTTTTTTAAATTCATCCAAGTGACAACCCTGGCTTCTCCCTCCTCCTCCTCCTCCCTTTCCTTTTCCTGTTTAAATTTTTGTTCATTTTCTGCTGTTAGACGAAGGCGTCGCCCCGTCAACTGTCAGTTCGTGTTCTCGTTCTTGTTCTTGCTGCCGCTGCTTGCCATTGTTGTTGGCGGCATCATTTGAAGCCGGGAAGAAGCGGCCAGCAGGGGCAACGCAACGGTAAACATATAGCTGGCCGTAGCCAATTAGTGCGTCTCATCTTCAGGTGGCAAAGGGGGCGGCGCAGCGATTCGGGTGGATGATGTCTCTCAATTAAAGCGAGTCGAGAAGAGCGTTCTGCTCGGCTGCTCGGCTGCTCCGCTCCGACCTCTGCCGGCGGCTTAAATTGCTGCTTTGCATTTTCATTTTATTTAAATAATAATTGGCCTGACTAAGTTTTCACAGTGCGGCGCAGAGTGGCCTCAGAAAGCTCTGAAGGTGTACGAGAAAATACGCTCCAATTAGGGGCAATCGCGAAACAAAAGACTTTAAGGCATGAGAGGAAATTTAATTAGGAGAGCTTCTTCCCAAAAAAACTAAGGTAGAAATAAATCAAAGATAATATCAATCTCAAATCTCTAATTAGAGATGAATTTTAATCTGAGTTTCTATATATCTACAAAAGTAGAGATACTATGATATTCCTCTTGTGTTCATATTGTTTATAATACCAATTTTCAATCCCACAAACCAGAGAAATGACCTTGAAATCAAGCCCACTCAATCCGTCTCTCGTCTCCAGAATAAATTTCAATATAATCACCTGAAGAAGAAGACCCCCGAGCACGTGCTTAAGGGGGGCCAAAAAATGCCAGAAGAGTTTATTGTGCCATCAACTAAAAGAGCAAATAAAATTTTATTACCACTATAAATTTCAGGCACTTGAAGAGGCGCACCAAAAACAGAGGCAAACGCAAAATAAAAGCAACAAAATAAGGCCTGAACAAAAAAAAACCCTACAAAACTGGTGCAGCGGCGTAGGCGGGGATTATAAAAGGGGATACGTATACCGCAAATATTTAACCTTAACTTACATATCTTTGTGAAGCCCCCCTTGGCAACGCCTCTGTGCTGCAGGCCGTGGTCAGGTTCTGGCTCAGCCTGCAGGAGGATAAACCCACGCGATTTGGCGACGCCAAGACCAAGAAACAGGGGAAGAAGCGGAAACGGAGGATAGAGAGTGCGGGGAATAGAGGGGGGCGGGGGGATAAGAAGCGGCGGCAATCGATGAGGGGGTTCGGGTAGGATCCGGGGAACGGGGGAACCGAGGCCTGCATTTTTCTCACATTTATCTTGCTGCGAGTGCTGCGTTTTATTGCGATTGGAAATTGAGCTTGTCAACGCGGCGACGGCAGCGGGCAACGCATGGCTAGTCATCGAAACCAGGGGTGTGGGAGGGGTCCGGTCCGGACAGAAGGGGTGCGGACAGAGGAGAGGCCAGGGAGGGCCGCAGGGACAGCTGGTCGAGTTTTGGGTTCCCTGGCTCCCTGAGATAATAATAAAAATGTCAGGCTTTGACGATCCTCCTCGTTGTCGCCGCCGCCGTCGGTTCATAAATAAAGTGCTGCACTCGAAGAAAAAATGGGTTCTAAAGATGAGTATAAGCTTGATTCTAGTACTAGCAGCGACAAAAAAAAAGCTCACAGAATCCTGTGAGCGAAATTGTCAAATTTTTCGTTTAAGAACCAGAGTGACCGAATAAACGAAAGGTTTTTGGTCACACTGTCTCGTATTTTCAACTGTTCCTTCAATCTTTCTCCAAATATAATAGATATCTTTCGCTAACGGAATCGCAGCCTTTCGCTCACGACCTTACATTGTTTTTTATTTAAGTTTTCCGCTCACGAAACTTGTTCGTCGATTTTAGTACAAGGCCTCAACAAGAATTAATATTAAGAGGTTTAAAATTCGATTAGTTTCCTTAGAACTTAAGAATAAATTACACAATATATAAGTTTCCAATATGCGCTACTAAATAACCTTTTCTAAACCTCTTTTATATTTGTAAAACCAAATCGGTATAAAATTGTTTGCAGTGCCCTCTCCCTGTCGACTCGTTTTCCTGCCTGCCTTTGTTTTCCCTTTTTTGTCTGCATTTAAATTTTGGCCATGATCTTGGCCAAGTGGCAGAATAAGGCATTTTCCTGGCTATTTAATTGGCGCATATTTAGCATTTACTAATGGACATGAGGCACAGTGTGAAGGCACCTGCCCCAAGCCGGCGACTCCCGCGGGAATATGGGAATCGGTCAGGGGGCGGGGCAAACGGGAGGCAGTGAGACAGTGAACACACACAGAAATGGACAATGACAAGAGCTGATAATAAATCTAATTGACACATTTGCAATGGTTGACTCCCCGGCCGCCGAGAGAGAGAGAGACGGGGCGAGGATCTGGCTGCCCCATCCGAGATGCAATTAAAACCGCAACTGCATTGCTAATGATCATCACAATTATGTATGTACATACGTACAATACATACATTGCGGAAGAGGCAGGAGCAACTTGACAATCTACACGCACACACGAAATACATAAATTGCCGCGATCATATCGAATCATCGATCAATCGGGCGCTGCGGAGCAGCCATCGATGGATCGCTCCTGCCGCGATAACACCGCAGGACCTCGGCCGCCGCTGTCTGCTGCTGTCCACACTCGCCGGGACTCGGACGCAGACGCAGATGCAGACGCGGACCCGGACTCGACTGGGATCCACTGACATCCATCCATGTTGGACTTCATCTGTTGCCGTTGATTGGCAGGCAAACGGCGGAGAAAAAAAGCTAGTGGAAATTGATTGGCAAAATGAAACATGGCCAACACATTGGGCTCATGTTTGCGATGGCAAAAATGCCTTCATTACAGCGCGCAATGCGTAAAACGCAGGCCACGCATGCGCATTGCCTCCGGCACCGGGGGCTCAGAGGTTCAGGCTCCTCACGCAGGCCCCAAATCACGCAATCCTAATGCACACAAAGAAAATATTATCCACCTATGATATTCGTCCTGAAAATTAATCTCAAGAATGCATACTTAGGTCAGAAGATAATTAACTCCTGGTATAATCTTTGCTTAGTTTTGTAATCTTAATATTTAATCGAATCGAAATATTATTCTTTCCGTGTAGGAGCACCCTATCCGAAGACTCCAGTACTTACATATCTCCGTTTGTCACTGCAAAAACCCCTTGTTAAGTGCATTTGGCTTTGAAATATATTGTGGCACAATTGAATTGTTAAGTGCCTGGCCTTCGGACCGGGTTGCGTGTGAAAATTATAATTTCCTGACCAGTTACAGAGCTGACCCCAGCAACTACGTACAACTAAAGGAAAAACCAGCACAGCAATGTTGTCAACAATTTGCAAAGGTTTTTTTTTTGTTTTTTTTTGTTTATTTTATGTTGCTGCGGTATCGCAATCAACCACGCGTAGAAACATTTAAGTGGAAGGTAATTAAATTTCATTTTATGACCACTGGCCGAACGAGAAAAAGAAGGGAAATTGGTTGCGCCACGAAAATAAATAATGTTTTAGCGCGGAAAGTGAAATTGCTTGGACTAGAGCCAACTGAAAAGAGTTGAAGAGGTTACCAAAAAATTGCAGAAAATAATTTCGAGGCGCAAAATGACGATTTCTCCCCTGTCAGATTTCTCCCCGGAATATTTTCAGGGAAAACCTTCAGCAAGAACCTGTCCCGAGACGTCCAACCGGGAGTCTGCGGGGTGTCAAAGGTGAAAGTTGCAATTGTTGCATAAGCAGATGATGCAACCAACACATGGAAAAGGACCCGGGACCCGGTACCCGGTCAGGTACTAGCCATAAAACTCGTAGAATTTCCGAGAGAGAACAACAAAGAATATAGAGCAATTAACCTGGCCTACGTGCCGGGGTTTTGCGCCAGGTTAAGTCGCCGTGAAACGCAGGGCACACTGTCATTTGCTTAATTGCCAGTTAGTGTCAAAGATTATCTGGACTCGGTGCTCGGACGGAACTGCGGTACTTCCCGCCGATCAATTGCGTGGAAATGTCACAGAGTCAACACGTAATTGTCCAACATTAATTGAGGCCAAAAAGCTTAATTAATCAATTATCAAGCAATCTGGGGGAACGCAGAACTGAATTCATTGGACAGACGTGGCGAATTCATCGGAAATCGATTCTAATCAAACTAGTTTCAAGGAGTTTCTCTTTAATTTTAAAGATTTCCTTTTGAAGGATTTCTCATCGAACTCATCGGCAATCGATAGGCAAAGTTTTTTGGTATCTTTCCGCTGCGGTCCTAACCTCCCTTCGATTATCTGCCGTCGCATTAGCGGTGTCATCTTCATTTGCCGCCATGTGCTGCTCCCGCTTCATACTTTATTTACTTATTCAAATCGTTGAGATTCCCCCGCCCGTTTCTGACCCAGTCCCCTGCCCCCCCTCTCCCTGGGACAGCATTCAACTTTGCCGCCTGACACTTTTCTGACAGCGACAAAAACTTTTGTTCTATTTTCCGCAACAGAAGCCGGCGACGAGAAAACCCTCGACAGCCAGGCAGCAGGCAAAGCAGGCAACGCAGGCATCGCAGGCGGGGCAAGAGCAACATTGCAAAAATGCTAAAACAAAAGGCTGGAAAAAAATATCTATATGTACGAGTGTAAGATGTGTAAGACGTATCAACCCCCCCCAACTCGTGGCGAATGTCATGACAGGCTCAGTGACTTCGGGACCCGGGACCAACTGAATTGCTGACTAACAGCCTGTCGCGAAATATGAGTCCATTTCAGCAAAAGAGATACCGCAGAGGAGTGTACTAAGTACAGTGAGCATTAGCAAAGACCAATTTAGTGTTTTTTCATAATAATTATAAAGAGTATACATAATATAAAAATATAAAGGATATGAATTTCTTACACAAAATTAACTCAGAGCATAAGTTTACCAAGTCTAACTTATTCATAACTCCACTAATTATATATATAATATATGTATATAATAGAATTTATATAATAGAGAAGGACTCTATGTTTAGGTAACTAAACAAGAAATAGGCTGGATTTAATCAGCATAACTAGTCAGTAAAAAGCATACTGATGAGCATTATGTGGTTAAATCGAAACAGCTTTATAACATATATAATCGTAACGTTTTCTCTACTTTTCTTTAGAGAAAGTATCTGTGTGATAATTAAGCCTCTATAAAAATGATATATTCAAGTTAGACCCCTTTTAAATCTTTTTTAAATTGTTTTAATACAAAAAATAGTTTCATAAACATTCTCTCTGCAATCATTCAATGTTCCCAATCATCTACATTTGTTTAGTACGAACTGCAGGTCTTCCCTGCCCCGGTGGCAATGATGATGTTGCCCCAGTGCCTGTTCCTTAATCCCCGGCAGTATCCTGCTTCCCAGCTACTGGCTCCACTGTGCGTGCACGTGCTTAAATACTTTGGCATTACCCGCCGC
This sequence comes from Drosophila parvula, assembly GCA_018904695.1. Lineage (NCBI taxonomy): Eukaryota > Metazoa > Arthropoda > Insecta > Diptera > Drosophilidae > Drosophila > Drosophila parvula. The sequence continues at coordinate 10,420 of JAEIIG010012371.1, read as the reverse complement.
CCACTCGCGCCGACCCCCACGACCCAGAAGTCTTCAGGATGTGACACAAAATGCCGCCATCGTCGCTGGCTGTCATCATTGTCTGCTTTAAAGATTACACAAAATATTTGTAAAAATACAAAGCAGAACAAGCCAGGCGGGGGTGGGGCAAGGGGGAAGGTGCCGAAAAAAATAAACTCACAGCTTTACAAAAATAACAACTGCGGAGGCAGAGAACAACAACAGACAAAACGAAATCAAAGGAAAAACAACGCAACAAAATGCTAAAAAAAAAAATGTAGAAAAAAACAGAAAACGAGGAATACACGAAAATATTTACAAAATATTTTCCACTTCAACGAAATGGAAAACGCGACCGCCCCAGTAGCAGCCACCTTCCCAGGCAGCCACCTTCCCCTCCTTTCCGCCTTCAGCTCTCCCTGGAACGCCCCCTCTGCCCAGCCCCTGCTCACACCACGTCTGCCGCATAGCTTCTGGCTGCCTTGAGTTGACTTGGCTTTTGTCTGCTTTCCCATTACTCCGCCGCCAGCCGCCTCCTCATCGGGATGTCTGGCAATGGCTCGTTGGCTCCTCTCCTTATCCCCAGTGCTGCTAAAGACTATCGATTCTCCAAACTCTAGAGTGGATAAACCCCGCAAAAGTTTCAAGGAAGCTATTTTATTAAAATTGCCTTTATCTCAGCTTAATCGGTGTTCTTATTCGGAAATCTTAGATTAAGTGTGCGGGGAAAGTTACTGATTTGATTGGGAATTACTCTAGTGGGTTATCACTATATATTATATCATATTATCTTATGAGTTGACATGTAAACTTTACAAATTTATATACATTTGATTTTATTCGAGAATTATTATTAAATATATTAAACAACTTACGAAAGGTAAGTGCAAGAAAGTATTTCGAATGGGACCTACGTCTTTTTAAGTCGTTATTATATAAGGTATTCAAATCTGACTTTTTATAAAATATATCAATCTCGCTTAAAGGCAGATAAAACCTATATCTTTATTAAATTTTTATTATTAATAAAAAACTAGCTAAATATTACCAAAAGAAAGCCAACTTGTCAGCTCTTTTTCCCCATCTCTTCATCAACGACGGTGGCAGCGGCGCCGACTGCCAACGAGCGTGAAATGCCTTGGGAGCAGCAACAAAATTCACAACAAAATCAACAACAAAAACATCAACAAAAATACAGCAACTGCAACTGCACATAGCAACAATAAACACGAAGAAACCGAGCAACAACAAATTGTTTAACTGAACTTGACTGAGAAATCAGCGGGCTTGAAAAAAAAAAATAAGAAAGATGAGACGGAAGAGAAGATTTTCGCACAAAATGCGACAAAATGCTTTGGCAAACGAAAGTCGAGAAAATTATATAGATATGGCACACAATTATATGTACGAGCGTGTATATGGGCAATTTTTTGCTCACTCTTAATTGGCAAACGAGTTTTTAATTGATTTTCTTTTTCGTGCTGCCTGCACTGACCCACAAAAGTGAAAACATAACTCGAGAAACTTAAGAAACTTGAGAAGACAAGAAGACACTTTAACTAAGAATGTAAAAACTAAGTATGAAGTTGATTATATTTTTATTATAAATAAAGGCGTTTCTATTTATATTCTTTGAGTAAATTCAATGAGATTTCATCAGAAATATTTGTGGAAAAATAAGGGATAAGTTAACCCAATTAATGTTTGAAAATTAACACCGAAACTATTTAAATTCAGTTCAAAACGACCTTGTTAACTTCTCCCTCCCATTAAGCCTCCAACAAGAACCCTAACCAAACCACACTAGACTACATACTGTACTGTGTACACAGTAATTTTTCCGTAATATAAAAGAAAAACTTAATGCTCATCCGGCGTTAATCCCTTTTGGAGCATATACCCCACTCATTGGGCCCGGGGGACTGGCAGCTCGTCCTCGGACTCCTCCGGCCATGATATGATAATTACGTGGCGCCACAAAATAGAACCCAGGGAAAAGTGTGGATGTGGCAATGGAAATGGAAATGGAAATGTGAAATTCATTTTCATTTAGCGCTGCCCGCAAACTTCAACGCGACGCCGGCCACTCAAAATATGAAATGGAAAATGTGTGAATATTTTATTTGCTTTCAGCCAAAACTCCATTTTGCCCCATGCCATGCAGAGTGAGGCGGCACATGTGGCAGCCGCAACAACAGCCAGCAGCCGTGTCAATGTTAATTTAGTCAGCGCCACAAAGAGAGAAAAAGCGAAACAATTCCATTGGGCATTGTTAGGCTAAGGCAGCCGCCGCCACCTACTCAGCCCGATTTCACATGCGGCTCTGTGTCAACTTTCATGAAATTAGTTGGCAACATGACGAGCTGCCAGCCAAATGTCGCCGTATCCGCCACGAACACACGCCCATTAGAACGGGGGGCGTGGCCGTAGGAGAGGTTGTTATTATGCACGGAGAAAAATTTGATACCAAGTCTGGCAAATTTATTTATTTAAGCTGCTATGAGTAGCTAGAAACTTCTACTTCACATATACCTATAAGTTGCTTTGTTTATTAAGAAAAATATCAAGATTAGTACTAAATATGTCCAGGATTAAACTGTTTATCATTAATTCCTTAACTTGTCCAATTAGTAGTAGTAGTTATTTCTTTATATCATTAGCAATATTTAAAGATTTATCATAATCCTTTTTCCTGTAAAAATGTAGATGTGCTTCTCAAATTTACAACCTACTCTATTTGCTGTTTATATTGACATTGCCAAATATCTCTTAGTAAGTTTATAAATATTCTAATATCTTCAAATACCCAAATTTATATTTGTAATACTTTTGGGATGATTTCTCTCAGTGTCGTAGGCTGGGAGCTCTGCCTAATGCGCAGCTGACATCGAGCCACCAACCAACACCTTGGGCCAAAGTAGTTTTCGCTGTTTGGGAACCAAAAAACCAGACCGAAACCGGGGTCCATGGGGATTATGCTCACACAGCGGCGTGAGTCCGCGAGTGCTCATACATACATATATCCATGTGCCGCACTGTACACGTGTTGCAACAGAACGCAACTGAACGCACCACAGCGACCGTGTTGGCGGCGTTGCCTGCTAATTAAAAAATTCCCTCACCTCAACGCCACCCACGCCTCACCCCCCACCTTCAGGGCCTGCCAGCCATTTAGTCTAATTATTACAAATGGTCGAGGGGCAGGGCCAAAAAAAAAAAACACCAAACAACCGAAAATTGCACAGAGAGTTTTCACGAAAATGCACTCACAAATTCATTAAAGTAATTAAATGGCCATTCAGAAGTGAGAAAACAACTCGACGGTGGCTGTTACAACTTAAATTCACAAAACTGTGAACAGTGGAACAAAAGATATTTAAATTCAAAGGGAATATTAGCACAGGAGTTATGCTGTTTTTGAATTTATATGGAGGGAATTAATTGGGAGCTGCTTTTGGGAACCTTTCTCTATTAATATTCAGTATAAATGTAAGATGATCTTCTACTAAATAAATTATAGCTTTATAAGAGGCAGCTAAGGCTCTTTTTTAATGAATTCCCTTCCTATTAGATAAGTATACTCTGCATAAGATTATTAATAACCTTTGCTACATTTTCAATATGATTTCTTTATATTTGAACCCACTATCTCCATCAGTTAGTTCCATTGAACTTTGCCGTTGTCTCAGAAATCTGTTTTTCCTGCATTTGAACTTTGCCGTGACAAACACTAACTACACCACACACCCGCTCCTCATTTGGCCCCCTCACAACACCAACACGTCTCTGTTTAATCGATAAAAACATTTCAACTGCAATTTGGCTATCGCTTAGTGCGAACATTTAGCAGGACGAATAAGTAGCAGTAGTAGTTGGAAGGGGGCATAAGAAACTACTTTGCAGATACAATATGGTTGGGCAAACATCCCCCCGCACATGCGGATACATATCCAGATACGTTGCTACAACACATTCTGAGATTTCAGTTCTCTTCTGTTGCCCCCTTGGGAGAGTTCAGTGCCCAAGTCGAAGGCGAAGGAAGTGAATGCCTATTGTAGTGTGGCCATAGTAATATTATACAATATTTATAACAGAAATAACATATAATTAAACATTTAAGAAAAACACTTGAGAAGATATTACAAGATACTACTTTCAGAACATGAACTTCATCAGATATCTCTTGGAAATTAATTAAGAATTACCTTTTTAGAATCATTCTCTAATAAATAATTCTTTATTTTAACTGAAATCCAATTTAAAAGAATAGAAATATATATTTTTCCCCCGTGCATTAGTGAATCTTGAGACCCAGAAGTAGAACTAAAACAGGCCAGGCACTCAACCGATAAGGCTAGTCCAGTTTCAGCTTGGTCCTGCTCCTGACCAGCTGCCCATATGGATGAATACCAAGCACTGAAGGCCAACAAAAAAAAAAAAAGGAGGCGGAGAACCGAAAATGGCATTAGAACATCGTAATCGCAGGCACCACAAAAACCGGGTGGATTTTTCCTCGATTTTTTTTGCTTCTTCGTTTCATCCATGGCGTTCGAATGGGAAAAACAACCCCGACCAAAATGGGGTAAGTCCTTGGCATGTGTGTGTGTGATACTGTAGGGTGGTTTTCATTTCGCTAGGCTAAACTTATCCCATCTCCCGGTTATTGAAGTTTTCCTTTCGTTTTCCCGAACAGAGGCACGGAAAATTGCACACGCATTTAATTACATTGTTCGGGGGTTAGGAAATGTGATTGAAAAGAGGTTTACTCTACCATGAACAGCTATCGAAGGGCCATTGGAAAAGCGTTGAGAATTTACCTGAAATTAAAGGAAGAGGAAAGTAAGCATTAGTATAATAAAACACTAATTAAAGTTATATTTATTCCTGTTATATTGTTTAAGCATATTCCTTCTGTATTAAATAAATACTTCTCGGAACTATTACTGTTTATTTCCCCCCACCTATCTGGCAATTTCAAGCTCAATTGCCTCTCGATCCGAGCCAATTAAATCGTTGGCCAGCGTTAATTAAGAGAAAAGTCACTTGCAGGCATTCGCCGAGAACCTAACTCAATTCCGATTCCAATACCGATTCCAAATTCGCAACGTGTTGATTAAAAGACCATAAAAATAATAAGCTGGCTGAAGGGGAACACATCAGCACCAGCAAAAGTCACAAGAGCGAAAAAATTACTTAATTAGTTGGCCGGCAGCGGCAGAGAAGGAGCGAAAAAAGCGGTCTGTCCGGGGCAAAAGTGTAAATTGAATGAAATATTCATGCGGAGATTTCTCGAGTCCAGCTTCCAGCTTCGGTCCACAACCAAAATTGGCAAGTGCGAATGCCGGCCTGATGTTTTATTGAATTGAAAATCTCATTATCACCTCGCTGCATTCTTCGAATGCATTCGGAAGGGGGTGAGGGGAGCTGGGGCCTCGGCCCCGGACCAGTCAGGCCAAAGCATTTGGCAGATACTCGCAGCTAATTATCGTAATTATTGCAAATTTACAAATTGATATGAAATTGATTAGTGCCCCTTGGACGTGGACGTCGAGCTGGATGCTGGGTATACAGGTGCTACAGGTTCCCCCATCCTTGGCCCGAAACTGGTTTATGTTGGCCTTAATGAAGATGCCCAAACGGGGAGGGGAGAAACGGATGGAAGGTTTTCTTCTCCTTTATATTAATATCTTCGAAATTTGAATAAAATGGGAGTTTGATTGATATTAAGGGGCTGGAACTTTTCACAAGGTATATACTTTATAATAAATCAATCAGTAGTATAAGCAAATAAATAATTTGGGGTTTATTTAAACAGAAAAAATGAATATTGAGCTTTACTTTTGGAAAAAAGCCTCACAAATCTTATCTTACGACACCAAGCACGTGCTTGTTAGGGCATCTTTGCTTGCAAGCGCCTTCAACAGGGCTACCATTGACTGTACAACTATTTAGATATTATTTTCTATACTTATATTTTTAGGGTATTTTTTGCATAATTTAATTCTTAATACTTAAGCTCTAGAAATGTCAAAAACTTGTAAAATGTGAATAAAAAGCTTCTCAGCTCTGCATCAACTATGAGCGACACTGGGAAAATCGCTCAATTTGTCCGTTCGACTGTCACATTGTTTGCTTCCAATGGAAAAGAGAGAGAGAGAGAGAAAATACCGGCAAAACTGTAAATTCTCATGGCGAGAACAAATTTTTCAATTAAGCCATTAATTCACTTCGCGCCACACAAATGCAAACACACACTGACTGGCACACACGCACACTCCATCATTCCGCAGTGTGTTAAAGCTATCATCATCATCATCTTGATCATGATGAGCCATGAGCCACATCCTCCTCATCGCCATTCCCCATTGCTGTCGTTCCTTCTGTCGCATTATTTTATTAAGCAGCCGAGATGCAGCATCTCCATCTCTCTCCCATCTCCCCCCCGTTTATCGCATGCCGCTCTTCTTGCTTATTTTTACCCCCTCCTTTCCCACCCCTTCCCTCTCTGTTGCTGCTGCACATTTCGCCTGCTGTCCGCTTTTACGCAAATTTTATTCATGTTTGCCCTCCGTCCGTCTGTTTGTCCGTTGTGTCCGTCTCCGCGTGTCGCTTTGTTCGCCGTTCTTCTTGAGTTTAAAAATAATAAAAATAAAAAAGAGGAGAAAGAATAAACAAGTTTCCAAGTTTATAAGGGACGACAAGGGAGTGAAAACGATATAATTTTCAGAATTTTGATTTGCCTTTTAGTATCAATTGATGGATGACTGGGATAAGAGCGAGGAATTTGATTTATTCAAAGATGGAAAACGCTGGATTTTAATTGCCACTGATTGTTTTTAAATGAAAATGTTAATATCAACAGTTTAAAGATATTTTATCAATTATTTAATAAGATATTAAATTGTTTGTAAATGGAAAATCATTTATATCAGTTCTATGTCGCTGTTCAGCTAATTTCTCTGCTGGCACTCTGCCGACACATGCCCACTATCAACATTCATGTGACTTCGGCAAAAATCTTAGTGTTTCGCTTTCGGCAATTTAAAGTACAGCATTAGTGATGTTCTTCTTTGTCAGATTGTAGCTAAGTCTAGCTGTTTTTAGGCTTAAATAGCTATTTTTGTAGTCTTAACTAGATTCGTTGGTATTTTTTGTTCTCATCTCTAAGAAATTTACTTAATTTCTCACTGATTTAGATCATGTTAGAAATGGACAATCAGACTCCATAATTATAGAAAAATCCATCATAGCAATATGGGATTTTTGTTAACAGTACTGATGTTTAGAGAACCATATATATTATATATAAATATATTGTTCAACTTATCTAAGTAGCTATATTTTTTGAATTGTAAATATTTTTAGTATATACCTGCAGGTACATATATCTCCTTTTTTGTTTCAATTTCAGCCCGAGTTCCCCTTGCACCCACAATAACTTCGACCGCCGACAGTTACTAATTTTCAACACCTTTGCCATGAGCGCCGCTGTTGGTCCTCCCCCTCTCCCACTCCCAATCTCTGACTACCGCACTCTAGCTGTCTCCCTCGCTCTCGGTGCATCCCGTCTCTCTTTTCGGCCACCACTGCGGGTTGCCTTGGCTGTCGCTGTCGTTGTCGTCGTCATATCGTCATACGCCCCGTGGGTGTTCATGCAAATGGTTTACTTTTCACCTGCTTCCTTTTGGCCAAAATGCCCCGCAAGGAAAACTATACACACACACACACACATGTGCACACGGGTGTGTGGTGGTGTGGTGTGTGTGTAGTGGATATGCGTGCCGCTTGTTGTTGCTGTTTGTGGAAATTGCATGTTATTAGCCGCATACACGATCCCTTCCACTGATAACAAAACCATATTTTATTTTCAGTTTTTCTTATTTTCCCTCTCTGTTTTTTGTTTTTTTTTTTTTGTATTTTTATACAAAATTTGCGCGCTTAGACATTTTATTTGCCAATAACCAACGACCCACGAGCCACCGGCAAGGGGGAGGGAGGGGCGGAGTGGCGGAGCGGGGCCGCAACAGTGTCGCAGCATAATAAGAAGACATTACACCAACAAAGTAACGGCAACGGTAGGCGAACAGGAGCAGTCAAGGGGGGAGGTCTGTTGGCCTTGCGTGCTAACATGCAATTTCAATGTAACCAACCAAAAAACGGAGCAGGGGAGAAACGGACCAGGGGGTGAGCTAGCGAGGGGGGAGGCCAGTTGGTAGTGAGAAAGAGGCAGAGCTGTAACACGTCTATAAAGAATTGTGAATAAATTTCTAAATAGCAGCGGGACCTGATGAGGAACAGTGGCCGGCACTGAGGGCTTAATATAATGAAGAATTTCCAATAGAAAATAATATCATAATAATAACCATTTAGATTTAATATTAGAAGAGCATAAAGTTTAAGTTTAAAGAGAATACTTATTGCCAAGTATTATAGAAATCAAAATATATGCCATAACCTTATTCTAATACATTTATTTATACTTTATTGCCTTGCCTTGCCTTTTAAATTGGTTTCCCAATTTAATATTAACAAATCCTTACTTGTTCCAACATCAAACCTTCCAATTTGATCCACTGTTCGCGTACAATAAACAAATATAACCATATAGCGTATACGCCACGTGTAACGCCGACATATCTGGCAGTTGAGCGTGGTTTTTTTTTCACCCCCCCAACCTCCATCCCGCTAGGATTTCAGTCGCCCCCTGACAACCAGCCCCCTGCCATCAATATGCGTGGGTGAATATCCTGCGGAAAATCCTAACCGAAGCCGGCAAAACTTTTCTGTTTGTTTATCATTAAGACATTTTACACTTTACACGGTTGCCCTTATAATCTCCCTGCTGTCATATGTGGATACAACACACATACAAGTATACTATATATGCATGGGGATCCCCTATATATATCTGTATCTGTGTATGTGCGCACAGGATATTGGCGTCGCCTGTCGCCGTTGGCTGTTTGTGGAAAGGATTACAAGGCGGCCACAAACAACTGCGACTGGTGACTGGTAACTGGTAACTGGTAACTGGCAACCAAACTCCGCCGCCCATGTGTGCCCACCGTACCGCTTGCGCCAGCTCCGCCCCTCTCGTTCCCGCACTGGCTAATTACAATAATTTTTCTAATGTCGCTGCGGCATAAATTTGTAACGTGACGTGGCGATAAGCATCGCTCTGCTCAGCGACGGAGTTCGCCGGGCCGCAAAACAACATGACAATTTCCAGAGCCTTGGAACACGAACATGGAAGACCAACATGGAGTTGGCCAAGCCTGGACAAGGTGGCCACAAGCCGAACAAGCAGAAGCCGGGCCACAAACAGAAACTGAAACGAAGGCAGAGCCAGAGACGTGTCCAGCGATAGACATCAGGCGGATCGCTGGGATCGTTGTCAATCAGAGGCCTCAGCGAAGGCCTGCACTCAAAGAAAATCATTCTAAAAGGGGAGTAGCGGAATTAAGAGTAAAGAAATACTTGGAACTATGTCCGAAACAAATTTGTAATTAATAGGAATATATTTATTATAATATAAACCCTAGATAAATCTCTAAACCCTATATAATAAGATCTTCTTAAACCCTAGAGTTCCCGAATGAAAATTAAAGTCCGCTCTCAACACAAACCTCCAATTTTCCAGCAGTGCCTGTGGCTTCATTGAAAATGCGCAATAGGCGCCGCCGCCATTGTCATAGCCTAAAGTGAACATTGTGCAGACCGCTCAATCGTTGTACCGCCGTGCCGTCTGTACCGCCAGACATTCCCGCTCCCGTTCCCGTTCCCGTACCGCTCCGCCCGAGAGTGTTGGCAATGTGCGCCGCCGGTGGCATTTAACCGCTGTAAATGAGTTTATCTGGCGCAATCAGCAATTTTCGGTATCCGCTTTTGTGATGTCGCTGCGCATGTGCAGTTGAATGTTAATTAATTGAAATGTACGCGAGCTTACAGCGAGCGGCGGCGAAGACGACAGCGCCACGGCAACAATGCCTGGACGGACCCCTTCTGGCCCCAAAGTGCCCGCTGTCCCCCCCGGAGGGGTCTCCCTCCCCATTGGCGATCGCGATCGGCGGGCGATAAGCAAATTGCAGGCGCTGCAGTTCAAAGGAAAACGACAATTATGCGCCGCACTCAGGTCTCGTTTTTTGTGAGTGTATTTTCGGTTTACTTCTTGGACTCTGTGTCGCGAATCGAAACAAAAGCCTTGAATTGGGACAGAGGCTCCTCCAAAAAAAAAAAATGGCGATCCGAATCGGAGAAGGGGAGCCGTGTCAAGGATAACCAAATTTGTAAATAAAAAAATTCGATCTCTGAATGAGTCACATTGTTTGGCTTCTTAAAATACTTTCTAAGGATTTTTTAAGAGCCCTAAGAATTAGGAAACTTTACTTAACTTGTTTATGTTTTTTTATTTAATTTATTT
>JAEIIG010012357.1:0-34077 GCA_018904695.1 Drosophila parvula | reverse complement strand
TTTCCCAGTGTACATTTTTTCCTCAAACAATGAGCTCATCTTAGCTAAAGCCCCTTTTATATAATGTACATATTTCCCTTACTTTAGTCACCGAAAAAAAAATAAAAAAAAATACCCACTAGTCAATAGATGTGGCATTCAATGTTTAACTTTGAGTTTGTTTGGTTAATTGGTATCTAATCGCTGGAGGCTGACCCCCGGAGACACCTCTCGAAATCAAATGGAGACACCGCCCCACTCACAAGCGAGCTGACTTTGACATCGCCCACACGCTAACTTGAGCGATTCTCTCAGCTCAGAGCAAACTTTATATATACTATATATGTATGTAGTTATATCTGAACATGCATCGCGGGTTTTTGTGTGGCATCGGCTATATAAATTGCCGCAATTAATATAATCAGCCCGACGCTGTTGCATTTCTGTTAAATGTTAAATGCATTTCAATTGTTTTCCGCACCGCAGGCTACCTTCACTTCACTGGTATTGTCGCATGTCTAATTGTAAAAAAAAAATATCGATTTTAGAATTTTAAATCGCATTTCTCTGGCATTGTCAGCGATTCCTAGTACTGCCATGAGTAATTACATAACATTGTGCTCTATAAAAAAAAAAATAAGAACTTTTGATTTATCTCATTTCAGGCAAAGAGTTGAACTCTCTCGTTTTTCGGCAAACAAGAACCAGCGATGTGCAGACGTGATAAGGCAGTTAAAAAACAACAATCTCGACTATAAGAGAGAAGTACTATAAAACCAAACTAAATTTGGAGGAGAAGGTATAAAAAGTCAGTGGAAAAATGACAATAACGTACACGGGTGAAGTGGCCACTTGCCGCGGCTTTGGCTGTTTTCTCAAATTGCTGCTCAGGTGAGTGAAGTTAAGTGCTGAGGTCTTATGTACTTCAGTTATATACTTAGAAATACAGTGCGAAATTGTTAGCTAGTTTGCTAATTATAGAGCATTGACACACTTCGGACAATTGGCTGGATATGGATCGGGTCGAGAAACACAATTGCGGCAAATGCAAATTACAGAACTTTTCCACTTTTCATTCAAATAGTAGAAACTGCACTGCAATTGCCACGAGTATACGAGTGTATATCCCCCTTTCTCCCCGGACACTCATTCACTACTGTATGGAGTATGTAATCTAGACCCCGTGTAGTCATAACTCTGACATCTGTCACGGCTTGTTGTCTGAATTATAATTTAATAATGAGGAGGCATGGAGAGCCGCCTGCGGGTTTAGTTTTCCCCCACGCATTTCCCTTGAATACATATATGTTCATTGCTGATAATAAACTGGCTTGTTATGGCCGAAATGTAATCAATGGGTGCTGCCAACTAAATACTTTGATGATCTAATTAATCGCTGGCGATATCGACAAAAAAGTGTCGATTAATTGGCGAAGGGAATCTCCCGTAATGATTCAGGTGTTCTTCTCCATAAAGCGGCCTTTTTAGGACTTCCAAAAAACCATATAATATTGTTTTTGTTTGGACATGCGAGTAACCTTTTCTTCGTTTCAAGATATCATACAATTGTTCCTTATATCACCCTTTATTTGGTTGATAAGCTGTATAAATATCGTCTGGACGTCATGTCAAGGCGGGCAGGCAATGCTAATAATATGAAGCCCCTGAAAATATGTTTTATGACGATTTGTGTCAACAACAAGTGGCCAAAAATTATCGTCTCCTCCTATCAGCGAAAAAATTTTGCCGTGACGTTGCCAATAATAATACTACAAGTTCCAGTTACGACTAATGTATCATCCTCTCAGACACCGTGCCGCTATAATCAAGGGAAAGCGATCAGAGTCAAGTGGGGATCTGAAACGAAGCTATAGCGGCAAATATTATTGCCTGATAAGGGCTCCTCGCCTGTATGCTGATTAGTTTGACGTGTTCGGTCTATTTCGGTAGGCTGATGTATCGATGGGTATTAATATCAGCAGTTTAGAGCTTACTAAACTTTATAATCAACTACTTTCAGATGGCGCGGAAGCATTTACAAGCTGGTCTGGCTGGATCTTTTGGCCTTTCTGATCATCTACTATGCGATAAATATGGTCTATCGCTTCGGCCTAAATCCAGGCCAAAAAGAGTGAGTTTTAATGTGTTTCAGTTGGTGATCGAAAGAAAGGGGTTTCTTATAAAGTTAGGAAATTCTCATTTATACTTTTAAATATTTTAATATATTTTCTTAATGGCTTATACTTAGCTTGTACTTAAACTAAAACCTTAAAACATACAACTTTGTAAATTATAATGCCTTATCATATAATAACCTCTAAAGTTTCAATGTCACGTTATAATATATAAAGTATAATGTATATTTATATAGAAAATTCAAACAGTAGATACAGCAAATGAAGCTGTTCTTACTTGAGTATGAATATTTGTCTTAAACTTATCTGTTTATTTAATTTAATAATAAACATTATAAAGAAAAGTATGACCTCAAACCGTTTGATTATTTGTTTAGGCCAATTAGTACTCTTGAATCACAAATACAACAAATCTAAGGAAAGGTGCTAATAAATTGAGTTTATAAAATATATTCTGAAGAGATTTCTCCTTCGATCGATACTCTATCAAAAATTAAGACAATCAGGGGTGCCACCGAAATCGCATTCGATTTAAAATATATTTTAATGGTATGCAATTTTGAACTCTTTTTAAATTGATTTAAAATCCATAGCGATTTCTGGGGCACCCCTGAATACTATTATTTATGCCACTAACTCGAGTTTTTTTTCTTTTCGCAGAACTTTCGAGGCCATTGTTCAGTACTGCGATAGCTATAGAGAACTAATTCCCCTTTCCTTCGTCCTGGGTTTCTATGTATCCATTGTGATGACACGCTGGTGGAACCAGTATACCTCCATTCCCTGGCCAGATCCCATTGCCGTCTTCGTCAGCTCCAATGTACATGGCCAGGATGAGCGAGGACGTGTGATGCGACGTACAATTATGCGATATGTGTGTCTCTGCCTGACCATGGTCCTGGCCAATGTATCACCCAGGGTAAAGAAACGTTTTCCGGGACTCAGTAACCTCGTTGAGGCGGGTCTCCTCAATGACAATGAGAAGACCATCATTGAGGCGATGAACAAGTCGTTCCCAAGACCCTCGAAGCACTGGTTGCCCATCGTCTGGGCGGCTAGCATCATCACCAGGGCCAGGAAGGAGGGACGCATCCGAGATGACTTCGCTGTGAAGACCATCATTGATGAGTTGAACAAGTTTAGGGGTCAGTGCGGACTCCTCATCAGCTACGACACCATCAGTGTTCCGCTTGTCTACACCCAGGTGGTGACCCTGGCAGTGTACTCCTATTTCTTGACCTGCTGCATGGGTCAGCAGTGGACCGATGGCAAGGTGGTGGGCAACACCACTTACCTGAACAAGGTGGATCTCTACTTTCCTGTCTTCACCACGCTGCAGTTCTTCTTCTACATGGGTTGGCTCAAGGTGGCCGAGTCGCTGATTAATCCCTTTGGCGAGGACGATGATGATTTTGAGGTAGGTTCATGGGTTTTGAAGTGCTACAGGAATCTCTTTTAATAATATATATTTCTAAATATTGAATAGGTCAACTGGATGGTGGATCGTAATCTGCAAGTTTCCTACTTGATCGTCGACGAGATGCATCACGACCATCCGGAGCTGCTGAAGGATCAGTACTGGGACGAAGTCTTCCCCAACGAGCTGCCGTACACAATCGCTGCCGAGCGTTTCCGTGAGAATCATCCAGAGCCGTCCACCGCCAAGATTGAGGTGCCGAAGAACGCGGCCATGCCCTCGACCATGTCGTCTGTGCGCATCGATGAAATGGTTGGTAATGCTAATGGCGCCACCGCCGCCGCCGCTCCAGACACGAAGGTCCCGCTTGCGGGTCTGGCTCAGGTGCCCGGCCAGGTCTCTGGTCAGGTTCCCGTGTCCGGTTCGGATCAGCAGTCCGTTACCTATGACTTTCCCAAGGGCTCGCCAGACGAGGAGGTTAGAATCAGAACGTTGGCTGCATTTCCTAGCGTTACGAAGCATTGGCACCCGTCTCTCAATTGGTTAACCAAAATTCATCATCTCTCAACCAGCGACCTGAAGTCCAAGTTCTCAATTAATCCAAATTCAAAAGTTTCTAACCTCTTTATCTCGTTTGTTTAACTTGAAAAGAACATTGCATTTGTGGCATCACACAGTTCGCTCATTGGCATTCTGAATCACAACGGTGCTTGGTAGTTATAAAATTCTAATCTAGATGTACAGAGTGTTTTAAATATATATATACTATACTATATACAAATATAAGGAGCAGGCACAGTGAAAGCTCTATTTACTTGATATTTCCTAAGTTTTACCTTACAAAGTATGGCTAATCTTTAGTCTTATAAGTTATACTCAACAGATACTTTTGAGTAATAGAAACCCTTTCCCGAAAATGAAAATTCCTTCTAACACTAACCTATTTTAATTCCCTATATATATATTGGAGTATTAAGGTAAAAGTATCCTTACAATTTCTTATTTTATTTTACGATTTATTTACTTAACAACTTTCCTAATTTAAAATTGAAATTTCTTTATATTTTACTGCATTTTTCTTTTGAGTAATCACTGTGCCTGCCTACCCTGTCTTCCCATAAGTTAAGAACGGTGTTTGTGTCTCTATATGCTTTAAGAATATGCCTACTAACTTTTGATTCTAACTGTCTAAAGGATCTGTCTACAGCCCCAAGCCTCTCTAACAGCACCTCGCACTGCACGACTTTCAAACGCTTTCTGCTGCACTGACCCTAGAGCACTGAATGGTTTCAAGAGTAATCCGAGCACAGCGGAACTAAGACAATAATACTTAAATCCCCTCCTGTTAAATTTTAAGCTAATGAAAGTCTATTTTCAACCCAATTCAGGCTGATGATGCCAGTGGCATTCACTTCTCTGCTGGCAATGGAAAAATGCGTCTGGGCTCCTCACCTTCGCTGGTTAGCGTTTCGGGCACCTTGTCCCGTGTTAACACAGTAGCTTCGGCTTTGAAACGATTCCTAAGTCGCGATGATAGCAGGCCAGGATCGGCCACGCCCAGTGAGGACCAAAAACCGTACAAATTCCCAGCCAGCGCCAGTTCAGCGAGTCTCTCGGGAGTGGCGGGATCTGCCACCTCGGCGGGTAAGCCAGCTGGCAGCATGAGGATAACCCATCAGGTTATCGAGGAGGTGGACGAGCAGGCCACCATCACGTCGATGAGGGCCAATGAGCCACGGCCCAATGTCATGGATATATTTGCATCATCCTCGGGAGCTGGAGCAGCGGCATCGGGGCCATTGCAGCCACCACCCGCTCACTCGGAGCCGGTGGACATTCCGGCACGTCCTCCCAGCTACAATCGCGCCCAGTCCCAGTACGAGCCCAATCTGTTCCCGCCCGGCGGTGTGGATACCCTGCTCAGCACATCGGCGCCAGCAGGAGGCAGTCCCTCGCTCCTTTCCAACGCAGCCACGGCGCCCAGTTCGCCGGTGGGCGATAGCTCCAAGTCCCTGTACGATCCCCAGAAGGCGGTGAGCCGGGAGACGGGTAAGTTACTGGTTCCATTATCACATCCGACTAGCGGATGCGTTGGAATGCCCGCCCGCTTCTTAAACCAATTACTCATTTTTAACAATTGTGTATCTTCATTTTCAACAAATTTCGGGAACTTTTAAAGAGAGGCCCGATGCACCTGCACCGCAGGTTTTCAGGTGGTTCGTCACGCCCGGTAAAGTTCACATCCATTCGATTGGCCCTATTAATTTGTTCGAATACTTTAGCTTGCTCTACTACGTAATCGTTGCTGGTTATTCCCCCTCTCGTTTCAATGTTATTTTGATTTTTCTTTTAATTTTCCAACAGGTGTGCTGACATTTTTCACACTTAGTTTAGATTTTTCACCCGTAAAGTTCGCTTGGTTCGGATGATTATATTTTGTAACAAAAATAGGAAGGAAGCCTTTGTTCTCTGATTATTATATTTTTTGTATCACGGAGTGATATAATTATTTTAATTATTGTATATTGATTATAGTTAACCTTTCTCTTTAAATATCAGTTGCTTAATTTATGTAGATTTTTGCCTTATTATTTATGCTAAAAGGGGATTTATTTAATCTGTATTTTCTATTATAGAAATATTTTCCTATTCATTATAAATATTCGTATAATTACTCCATATTCCATATAAAAGGCTTTATTAGTTTTTCGTCTATTTTGTAGTGTTGATTTTATTTTAATTTTGTAAGTGAGGGAATGAAAGCACACCTGGTCTTAAATTTATTTAATAATTATTTTGTATTAGTAAATATTTGGCATGTGCTTTTTGAAAGTGCTGCCCGCCGTTTTGAGTACTAACCCCCCGGCTTAGCGTTTTAAACTGAATAATTTTGAACTACATAAGACGAGCCCAGTGAAGTTTTCTGGGTGGTCAAGTAGGTAGCCAAAGAACCCGTAACTCCAACAATTCATATTGGTTCCCCCCGCCTAGCATTTAGTCCATTAGACGTTGCACGTTGCGTATTTCTCCATTGATTTTTCTCTCTATCTAAAAATACAATTTCTAATGCGATCCCGTGTGTTTGCAGTGGAAAATATGGATCTGAGGTCCTCCAACGATCTGCTGGCCCAGACCCAGGCGCCTGTGCCCGAGCCCGAGGACGAGGGCGATGACTTCGATAAGCTGAAGGCGGCACGCGAGAAGGAGAAGCTGATGCGCCAGCAAAAGAACTTGGCCCGCACTATCAGCACCGCACCCGGTATGGAGGCCACGGCTGTGCCGCTCGTCCCCATGATCCCAGTCGCCGTGGCAGTGCCTCCGGCGAGTATACCGTCGGTTCCCTCCAGTGCCGATCTCCTGGGCGGCGCCGAACTCCTCCCCAGCTCGACCATGAAGTCGGAGGACGCTGTCAATGGCAGTTGAACACACACCTAGTATTTTGATTCGTAACCTTACATAGGCTAAGTCTAGTGCATTATTTAATGAATTAATTAATTACCTAAGCTGCTAAGCTAAAAATGATAACTATACGATAAATACACCATAAGTATATCGCCGCTGACATTGAGAATACGCAGAGTAAGAGTAACAACGGACAGTCTAAGATAAATGCTCATAACGTCTCAACGAGCTTGAGTGAGGAAGATCGACCTAATTAACGCAGTTAATAACACAAATACTAATATCTAAGTAGAAAGTTATTTGAATTTTACAAATATAAGTTATTTTTGTAAATGGCTAAAGTGACTTGGTTTTGATTTCTCATGGTCGCCGCTAGTTTTTCTGGATATTGTGATCATTTATATTAATCGAAATGGCATCCTAAGAAACTTATTTAGAAATTACAAATTTATTGTGACTTACCAAATAAAAAGTTGATGGCCTTAATTAAAATTTAAATGAAAATAAAAACTACAGAATCCGGAGATATTTTTGTTTGTTTTTCTTTCTTTTGGTATCCAAAATTGCGCTTTTTTAAGTTTTTAACTAACTTTTGTCTATTATTTAGATAAAAAAAAGAAATAAAATTAATGAAAATGATCGGAAAAGACAAACAAATGGCATGAACAAGTTTTATTATTGAAAACTAAACTGGTTCGCTGAAATTAAACCAAATTTTCCGTTACGGAACTACCAAATCATGAACTGGAACTACTAACTGACACCAGCCATGGTTGTTTCAGGCCCTTGCCAGCCCTGGTCTTTTTGCAAAAGCAGGATTGTTCATCAAAACAAAACCAAAAATTATTTTTTAAATGAATTTTTAACATGACGACGTGCCTCTCCAAAACAGAGGCCACCACAGGATTAATCTGGCAACGATGGTGTCGCTTGTGCGCCAAGGATCATCCTCAAAACCGGAATGTTTACTCCAGGACGGGTGAATCGCAGTCCTGGACGAATATGCTGGCGATGACCATCGGAAAATACTTTTGGGTCGATGTAAATATTATTTCTTTACAAATTATCAGCTTAACCAAGTAAATGAAACATTCTAGATCAAGCAGGAGGATGAGCTGAGCAATTACCTATGTCCCGAATGCTTAACTATGATGGAGTCCCTCATGGAATTCTCGGAGAGAGTTCGGAGAGTTCAGACACTTTTCAACAGGCTGCAGACGGCCACAAAACCGGTGGACTATGAGGAACTGCGACAGGACTGCGGCTTAAAGGATAATGATTGGAAGCACTTGATGTCCCGGGCCGTAGAACGGCTTCCTTTAAATGAAGTAGTCGAGGAACCCCAAGTGGCCGGTGACGAAACGGATGATCTCTTCGAGGAAACCGTAGACATTATAGAGGAAGAGTTGCAGTCCATGGAGTTTCAAACTGTAGAGGAGGAGGTGGAGCTGCAAGAGGCCCCCGATTGTATAGAGGAAATTAAGCACATACCCGAGGCAACGGATTTCGTCGATGAGTCGCAAATAATCGAGGAAAGCTATAACCTCGAAGCATACGAGGAAACCGCACAGGAGCAGGGCTTCAAAGAGGAATCCCAGAAACAAGAACCCCACATCGACGAGACACAGGCAGCGGAAGAAGAAGATTTCAACACCGAGAATCTAGTAGAGGAAGACGACGAGCCCGCCATTTACAAATGCAGCATCTGCAGCAAACCGTACAAAAAGCCAAAGGCCTACAAGCGACATATGCTGGACGTGCACAACGTTGTGCCCGCGGATCTGCCCAAGCTGGAGTGCAATCAGTGTGGCATAGACTTCCCCACGGAGAACCAACTTCACGTCCATTATCGCTCCCATCTACCCGCCAAAATTAAGGCGGACAACACCTGCCCGCACTGCGAGAAGCGATTCACCACGCCGGGCACACTCAAGCGGCACGTGGAGGGCGTTCACAAGGGCATCAAGCCCTTTGTATGCGACCTCTGCGGTAAGGGGTTCAAGTACATTACAGGACTCAAGGATCACAAGCTGGTCCACACCGATGAGTGTCCCTTTGAGTGCCCTGTGTGCCAGCGACGCTTCAAGAACAAGGCCAGATTGAAGGTAACTAAAGCGAGACATCTCTATAATTTACATAATGTTCTATTTTGATTAAAACCTTTCCCAGATCCATTCGGATACTCACAGTGCCAACATTTACGAGTGCGGCATCTGCGGCATGAAGCTAAAGACCCGGCGAACCTTTAACAAACACAAGCTTGTACACTCGGACGAGCGGCAGTACAAGTGCGATGTCTGCGGTTCGACATTCAAGCGAAGCAAAACGCTGAAGGCGCATCTCATCCTGCACACTGGCATCCGGCCGTACAAGTGCAACTTCTGCGGCAAGGAATTCTCCAATGGCTCCAACTGTCGATCGCACAAGCGACAGGCGCATCCCAAAGAGTTGGCGGAGGAAGAATCGCGAGGAGTTTCACGATCCACACTGCTGCCAATGTTGGAGGAACTCACCAAGGCGTGAGTTAAAGAAAACCTTTAAAGCGCTCAACAGATCTTAACACCTCTTTTGTCTCTTCAGTTCCAAGATCATCAAGACACCTGCCAAGCCCAGCAAAACGAAAAGCAGCATGCCAAAAGCTTCGTCAAAAAAATCTGCGATTTCCACCGAATCTCCCGCCAAGGACACCGATGGCGCCATTCTCTATGAAATCGTCGAGGAGCTGGATTACACCTAGGTATTGCAATAAACTTTATTTAAAAAAGAAAAACAATCTTGCATTTACAAGGATTTTTACTTGGTTTATTCACAATTCAAGTTTATTTCTTAAGAGCTACATAGAATATATTTTGGGTTGAGGGCTGAGTTTTGGAAATTTTAAATGCTCGAGTTAGGCAGCGGAAAGTCGAAAAACAAATTAAACTTAGACAAAACTATATCGAATACATAAATCACAAGGCAATCAACGAATTTCGAAAACCATATATTCATAATAAATAACAAAGGTTTTTTAACAAACAGTCCCGATTAGAGTTTGGAATGTAAAGCAAGAAACTTAGAACTCTTCTTAGGTGCTCTCTAAAGCGATTAGTGTGTGGTATGGAATCGGGGGATTCCCATTTAAAAAATACAAGGAAAAACCGCTGTGCACACTTAACAAAGATCACATATTGGGGGAGGGACAACATACGATTACGTTTACATAGCTATAAGTTTGGTAAGATGGGTCGATTTATAAGGAATGCAGAGAAGATACAGAAATATAAAGGTTGTCTATGATATTTGAGCAATATTTGGGAACTTTGATCTCAATTAGTTTAGTTTTAAACACTGGAAAAATACCAATTTTAAAATCATGGCAATTACAAGAATATTTAAAAGGAAGATAGCAAGATGTCAGGGGTGCCACAGGAATTGCTAGACAGATAATAGTAATTAAAATCGCTGTGGAAAAGTGTGGAATGATATAATTTACTTTACCTTAAACCGCATTTTAAGAGTTTGAAAGTCCACAGCGATTTCTGTGGCCTTCCTGATGAGAAATATAATTTGTTGTAAGGAAAACAGTATTAGATCCAGGATTCTATGCAAAAACCGACCCCATCGTATGCTGGGAGTATTATTACACTTAAGACCGACCTACATTTAGACAATAAGTTGAGCTTATATGTTACAGCTAAAATGTACAAATTTCACTAAATACACAGCGAGAGACCGAAGCAAGTGAATCTGCACACTGCCCCCCCTTAACCAGCCTATCTGCTTCCCCTCCGCAGGTTGCAGAAGAGCAGGAGAGCAGCAGCAGCGCTGATTATTATGGCCACGGAACTGGAGAGCTCGCTGGCCCCACCACAGGCGAGATTGTCGCGCGGATACTTGTTGAGCGGATCGGGCTCTTCGCCCGGCCGACACTGTTTGCCCTGGGCGGCGAACTGCGCGCCACAGAGCTCGTGGCAGGGCGGACACATGATGGCGCCCTTGTGCAGCCATCCGTTGGCCGCTATCCGAATGGACAGCTTCTGGCCGGGGAAGGAGCACTTGTAGCTGTAGTTGCCCACCAGAATGTGCAGTCTGCCATCGAAGCAGTCGTACTTGTAACAACCGCTGCCCCAGTGCTGCCATTCGCGCGTCTGGTGGCAGGAGCGCTCCTCCCACATGGATTCGCTATGGTCGAAGCATTTGGCACCATCGCCGTAGCTCTCCAGGGCGAAGTTCTTCTCGGGCTCTGCAGGAAAATTGGTAATTAGTGAACAGTTCTTTCCGTATTTAAAAAGTAACTTAAGAAGTTGAACTTGGACTTGTCTTACTTGGATTATTCTCTGTGAAACGACAGTGGGAGCCGCGCACTATCACGTTCTTGCTGCGCCAGGTGAACTCCTGGATATAGGGACAATGGTCGGCCAGTGAGACGGATCCGCCATAGAAACCCTCCTCGCCATCCTTTACATGGTTCAGGCTGTCAAAGTTCTGGTAGCTCTTGGGCAGCTCGAACTCATGACGGATGAGATTGCACAGGGCCACCGAGTTGCGGTCGTCGGTGCACTCGGTCTGGAGCGGATCCTGCTTGACCTTCGAGCAGAAGGGATGTATGGAACGGCCCCTTTGGCGGATAAACAAAAGCAGAGTTAATATAATAATATTATAAAAAGACATCAGACATTGCTCACCTGGCATGATTCATCTGTATCCAGTCCTTGCAGCTACGCATCGCGAACGCACAGCCCAGATTCTTGCCCCAGGTGAGCGGTGTGGCCATGGAGTAATTGGCCCTATACCAGCCAGAGTCCTCCATCAGGGCGAGGGTGATGCGCGAGAAGACCGGCGACTGTGTGTGTGTGCCAGTCATGGCCTCATTCTCGAGAATGCGCTTCTCCCAGTGGGTCAGGGCGGTGCCCTCGCCACCCTGATCCTCAAGCTCAGCGCCCTCCAGCTTCTCGCAGCCGAAATGGGCACGAACCTCGGCCACTACGCGCGGCGTGACCATCATGTCCACCACCTTGTTGACATGGCCACCACGCACAGACCAGTTCTCTCGCAGCACCTTGCGAATAGTCTCGTTGCTCCACTGATGGATCTGCAATCTAAGAGAAGGTAGGGTTGTGGATTAATTCAATGCGTTAGAAATAAATGTATTTATACAAGAAATATATATCTTTTTGGGTTAAACTTCTCACTTTTCATTCAGGTACGGCTTGCCAGTATCCGACTTTCGTGGCGTCCTTGGCTTTCCTTCGTCATCCCTGAAAAAGGCATACAGACTGACGGAGAAGCCCAGCGCATGCAGGATCTCATGCTTGACGGTTGATATCAGCGTTTGCAGCTCCTGCGGCTTGGTGCTTATGCTTTCCGGACACAGATTAGCATGTCCTGCAATCGGACGATCCAGTGCCGCCTCCTGTTGACAATGGGCGGCATAGGCCACCGTCAGGCCCTTGAAACACCTCTGCGTCTGTCTGGCGGACACATAGAAGACGAAATCCGCGTTCTCGATACCATCTCCTGGCTGCGTATTGCTGTCGATCCGACAGTTCTGACCGGTGGCATTGCAGACGCGGCAAACCTGGGGAAATTAATATTAATATTAATATTAAAAGAAAATATAGAAATAAAAAATATATATTATAAAAGAATTTCGTGAAACACAGCTACAGAAATCATTAGTGATATAATCCTTTAAAATCCTTTAAAAAGTTATCTAAAAGAACGAAATAAAATGTTTTAAGCACCAAACTCGTTCTATTTTAAAATATAAAATGTTCTAGCATAATTTTGGAAACCCTTTCATAGGTTTTAAAAACACTAATGCTTTCTGGAGTAACCAAAATACGAAATCACTCAGTAATCACTATCTGTAGCACCCTCGTAAATCCCTATTAGAAATATATTTTTGTAAGTGTCTCGTAAATCTCAAAATAAACTAAAAGTAAATGTTGTGATTGCTCTTTTTCTGCGTAAACCAGTTTGCGAACTCAACGAGTTAATTATTTAAAGCGCAGGTATTTTATTCAAGGCTATTCTGGCAAATAATAGTTATTAAAAATTGGCTGCAATAAGAGTTTTCCACAAGAATTTCAGCTCAATTATATTGCCTGGCGAATTTAAATATTAATAGGGGCTCTGGGGACACCTGGAGACCTACTCGGGATACTCACATCCAAGTGCTCGTTGGGAACCTGGACCTCGCCGCACATGGTCGTCGCCTTGCAGTGGTCGATGCAGTGGGTGTGTCCGTTCTTCACATACACCTGGGTGCTGTCGCACTTCCTGGAAACCGGCACAGATTGCGAGCCATATGAATAAATTAATACATTTTCGGTGTGTTGTCTTTGGCAGGAACCGCCAGAACCCACCTATTGAGGCGAATAACGCCCTTGGTCTCCCGCACCATTAGCGCCTGTTCCCAGAATTGCACGGCCTCCGGCAGCACAGTGTCCTGCAAGAAGGGGGATGGAGGGTTAAATCAAATTCTTCAATGCCCAGAAATGTCAACTTACATTTATTAAATTAAATTTCTCCTCCTCCAGCCTGGCAGCAGGTGGGCAAGCATGGAACAATACAATAATAGTGGTTTATTAGTTCTTGGAATTTACTGGGCCAAAGGATTGGTGTCAAAACAACACAAAAGCATCTATAGGAGGCGGTAAGCCATGTTTACTGAAGGTAAGTACAAATTCCAACGAAATCTGAGCAGTCGTTTGTGCTGTGGCACTTGTTTATTATTAAAACAAAAAAAAAAAAATAAGAGATGCCTTGGCAACAAAGTTAAGTTACGCGTTTTCGCCCTTACACAGTCTTCCGGGCTTTATACCGGGATTTATGGGTTTGTAAGCTAACTTTGTTTGTAATTTATACGGTTTCTTTAAGACTAAGTTTGTATTCAAAGAAAAAAATGTTTCTCATGTTGAAAATGACTCAGTATTTAAGTTAATATTACTAAGAATTACTCAAGTAAATATTAAACTAATGTATCAACCTGTTTAAATCTGAATTCAACCGTAAATAAAACATTTACCAGGTTTTCACGGATGAATTTGTATTTAACGGGTGAATTCATGAGATGAATGCATGAGTGTACGTAATTTTTCATGCTTGAATTCTTGGGTGAATAACATTTATGCGTTAATCATGGGCTTTCTCAGCTCATTTGCATTAACAATTAATTTACGGCGATAAGAAAATGGTAATAACAAGCTTTCTTTTTTAACAAAGGCTTTAGCTCATTTTATAAAAAGTCTAATACAAAAAATGCTTTGAAAACAATCTTAAAAAATCTAAACATTTTTAGAGATAATATTCAGCAACAATCTCTTAACAAATGTTTACTTTAAGCCTATAATCCCCTTACGAAAACGAAGTAAGGAAGTACAATCCCATTACCAATTTGGCTAACAACTTTACATATCATTGTCACTAGATATTTGTTAACAACTGTTCACTTGGCAAAGCCAGCTAATTGTGGGCCTGTTAGCACCTGTTTGAGTCACTTATTTGCGGCTGAATTATTCATCGAAACGAAACGATACTGAAACCCAAAATTAATGCCAAGTGTAGCCAAGTGTGTAGAGTCAACTCTCCGCTTTCCTGCTGACCTTGCCCGCCGCCCATCGATCGCGTGGATCGATCCGGATTCCGGAGCTGAGCCGCTGGCCATGTGGATGTGGATGGAGCAATCGATGGGGCTGGAACTTGGTCTGGCACTGGGACTGGGTTAACCTTAGGAGACCACCACACGGCCCACTGTGTTGATTGGGACAAATTGCGCACACACACTCACACCTCTAACCAATTTTGGACCCCAAGTGTTACTCAACGACGGAGCGGCGGTAACGGTGCATGGCCAAATGGCCAAAACGGTTCAGAGAGTGAGCTGTTTCTCGCTTGTGCGCGGCTTTATGTTAACTTGACATTCGGCCAAGTCAAATTGTAAACTGTTTTTTCTCTGTGCTTGGCTGGCTGCCATTAAAGTGCAATTAAAGCCAATTTTTTTGTTTAGCTAGAGCAAAGATTTACACTTGAAAAAAAGCAAATAAAAAGAAAACTGATCTGTGATTTGATGGATTTTGTAAGTAGATAGCTTCAACCTTTAAGATGCTTTTGTTTATTAAATAATAATATGGGAAATATATGTAAGGACTTAACTAATTTCTTTTTTTTTAAGAGTGTTTTTTTATGGACTGCCTGGAATTGGAACTCCACTCACCTGTAGACGGAATCGTCGTAGACCAGGAGAATGCGCAGCGGCTGCTCGGCGGCAACGCTGCGCCGGCTCACGCTATGCCTGGCTGAATCCGTATCTCCGGCGGCGTCATCATCGCCATCAGCCAGTTGGATGCGCACGCCATGGACGACCTATAAAACGGAAGATGGACAGATGATGAGATATTTATAGTTGATAGGATAGCCAAAGGAAAGGGAGAGTAGTGTAAGCGGTGAAGAAATCAAGAAATCACTCAGCGAAGCTTAAACGAAAGCGAAATTTTTTGTTCGTTGTTAACTATTTAATGACGACATCTAGTCAGACAAAGGCCACACACAAAAGTAACATAAAAAGGCAGCTACACGACGGTAATTGGTCCGTACAAATTGCAGGGAAATTAATTTTAAATTGCCCGCCAAAATGTCGAACGATTGGCACATCGAAATGTCAATGATTTGTTGCTGGTACACGGGGGAGGGCCCAGCGCTTATTTTATTTCGCTTTTTTTTTGGGTTTCGCTTTTAATTCAGCCCATTGTTTTGCCTCGCATTGTGCAATGTGTGCCAATTATTAGGAATAAATTAGATGTCTTCGTTGAATATGCATGGCGGCCTTTGGATGCTGCACAGATAGCTGATCTGATGACAGTGCGAGGCAGGCAGGCAGGCAGACTGACAGAGCACTTGACACTCATCAGCATACATTTGTCGCCGACGTCTCAACATCTCGCAGATATACGCTCGAGTGGGGATAAAATATGATGCAAATATACTTATCAACTGTGTACATTTAGGCCCTTTTACCCTGCCTACTTTCACATGCAGAAAATGGTCTTAAAAGGTTCTTGCCAGAGTTCTCAGTGTTGGCCAATAAGCAGTTCAAATTGGCCAATATTTATTGTGGTGATGGACGATAATTTCTCTTAAAGTTCTTTATATCTTTTATGTCTTTCAGGCTTTGTTATGTAAGAAATTATAGTTTAAACATGTAGAAAAATACCAATATACTTAGAGACAACATTTATTAATAGAAAGAATTAATAGATACAATAAAATCTATCTAAGTTGTACTTTAGAATTGTTCTTCAATGTATCTTCATAAATAATCCTACATTATTCAAAGGCCATACATTTTTTTCTATAAAATATTTCTTGCTACCTATCTTTAGCTTCTTTTCTGAATCCTTAAAACCCAACACTGCTGGAGATGTACTGGTGTTGGCATACAAGCGAAAGTACAGATACAAGTATCTTTGGCTGAAAAAAAAAATAAAGAGCAGCCGCCATCAAAGGTACTCTATGATATATATATATATATAAATAAAAGGCCAGACAGCTTCCACAAAGGCAATGGGAATGATAATAAAGCTAATTTGCACACAAGAACTGAATTGGCAGACAGCTTAGTCGCCTTAATTGATGGAGCACCCATGTGTCCCTGCTTCGCCTCGATGGCGATGTCGTGGGAAGTGGTTGTCGAGGTGTTCTCACTATATAAGTGGACTCTGTAACTGCCGGCTAAATGGCAATTCGAGACACCTGCACGAACCGAACCGAACCCGGTGTGTAAAAATATTCCTATTTATCTAAGAACAACAATAGTTTGTGGCAATTGCTTGATCTGACAAAAGAGTTTGGCATTGAAATGAGCTGAGCAAACAGCGGCGTGGTTGGTGGTTCCAGCGAACTGCCGAGGGTTCCACTCCAAGCCCAAAGATTTATCTTGAATCCATCATCAAAGTCATCGAAGCTCTAATGACTTGGGATCAGCACTGCATGGGGAAACAATATCATGACACGACATTATATGTTTGTCGTCGTTTCTGAGATTTCCAAAACGTCATTGTTTACTTTTTAAGCCCCGTATTTGTCAAGTAAATTGATACCAAACGTTTTTTTAAGATTACTAAAATAATATTGTAATTAGAAGGCTAAAGCTTAGGTAAATTTATATCTCAAAATTTAATTAAAAGCATGTAGAGAGTGTTACGATCAACCGACTGTCATTAGGCTTCCTATCACGTGCGTGGATAATGTGCCATATCATTTCCGAGATGACATCCCCTTTGGGACAACGCCCTGTCAGTGCCATCTGGCGTTGAGATAAGTAATCTAAGCTCAGGCCATCAAAGACTCGCATCTCCCAAAGGCGGCAATAATCGTGACAACGACCCTCGAAAAAAAAAAACATTCATATAAGCAACATAATGTACGATCTTCACATTGATCGTGCCCAACTTGGAGCAACATGATCCCCCTCTCGGAGCATAGCCCGTCCCGCCTCCCCTCCTCTGCGGTCGAGTGCATTGAAAAAAGCGTTTGAAAAACCGCACAAATTACAAATCATCTGCGAAACGTTTGGCAGGTGAAAGATGATGACGCACAATACTATTTAGACGGGGCAGACAGGCAGCTCGATGCGTTTGCTGTCATCGGCGGGGATTGGTGTCTTATAGAGGAGGAAGGGGATACTATGTATATAGCGGTGTCAATATCTTGGCGGCATTAATGCAACCCAAATGCATTGTGATGCGAACCGTTAACCACTGACTGCATTCATTAATAGTATTTATAATGGACAACTCTAACATTTATGCCAGAGTATCATTAGTCATGAGAAATGCATTTAATTGATTTTTTTTAATGACTTTTTCAGTGGCTAAAAATCATATTTGGAAGTGTGGGGATTTTGTTAATCATCTTTTAGGGAGCAGACCGAACTTTGCAGTGCCCTAATTTAATTTTAAAAACATTTGCAATATGCATTTCAAGCTCGTTTGTACACCATAGTATAAATGCTTCTGCGATGTTTATTATTAATATGTAAATTATTTGAGCCAACTAAAAATAATATCTTTCAAATAGATTCTAAAATATTTTAAATTATTCACAATATATGTATGTTTTTACTTGTTCTGTTGCTACTTTGATTTTAAAAGCAATAAACCGATATAGCTTGTTATATGCTTGTGTTAAGACTATTAAAAATAAATTATCCTAAATCCTAACTACCATGGCTTGTCGGACAAATATAATATAATATAAGCTTTAAAATCCAGTATAGAACGGTAGAATGAACAGATCGCAACTGTTTTATTTGTATGTGCTCTGCCTGAATAACATCGGCCAAAACCATGTAGGTCTAAATGTATTACTACTGTGAATTTAATAATAAAACCTTACATTTTAAAGGGTTCCTACAAATTCAATTCCCTGAGGTGTGATCTCTACGATCCAGAACTGGCTGACATCAAGCAGTGTCTCATCAAGGCCATCGATCGAAGGCACAATATGATTAATATTGAAGCGTTATTAAATAAAAGCATTTCAGAGGTATTTTCCAAAAAACTGAGGGAAATATTTCTTTGAACGTCTTGTCTTGCAGTTAACGATCCATTTTAAAATAGTTAAACGAGAGAGTGGCGGTTGGCATCCGTTTATGTACGACTTGACGGTGGACGTTTGCAAATTCTTCAGGAAACGCGGGAAGTTCTTTATTCCCAATTTGCTATATACGTTTTTAAAGCCATTCACAAATGTCAATCACACCTGTCCATATTTGGTGAGTCGCTGCTCTATAGTATTGTATCAATTGCCTTTCGATAATAAATTATTTCATTGCCATTTTGTTGAAGGCCGGCACGGAGATGCGTCTTTGGCAATGGACCCCAGACGAAGATGGAGTCTTGGCCAAACTGCCAGTAGATCATGGGCAATATGGTCTACAGACAACTTGGTACATCAACAAGAGCTCGGCAATGCAAATAAATGGTTCTGTTTTATTTTTTAAGTGACTGCCAACGTCCCAGCTGAATATATTTTGAAATATTATATATTAAATCAGTTTAATTCAATTTTAAAAATGTCATTAATTGGGTAAATCGTAATTAAAAAGCAATTACAAAACTCTTAAAATGTAATCAGCAAACTGACTTATACTAGCCTTACAATGCAACATTTTAGTATTAAGCGGAATGAAGACCAGGTCGCAACTGATTTATTTATATTTGATTTGGGTTTATACCTTTGGTTATAATCATGTGAGTAAGCTTTCACAGAATCGGTAGTTTTTACAGTACAATGTTTTAAGGCAAAAGTCGACTCGATTAATATCGATTTCTTTGATTTATTATATAAAAGCAGAGCTCTCTTTAAATTCCAAATCAAAAAACAATAACGATTTATTACGTACTGATGTCATCACAAATTATAAACAATTAAAATGAAATTAACAAACTGACCTGTCATCGATTAGGTGCGTGCAGTATTAAAATGTCAGTAATAAATAAAACCATGATCAGATCACTGGCTTTATATTTGTGTATATTTTGGCTGAACAATGTAAGCAACCTACCTTAAAAGGCGACGCTGAGACTTAAATCTATATTTCTTCCTAGGTCAACGGCTCATACAAATTTAATGCCCTGAAATGTGACCTTTGTGCTCCAGAATTTGGTATCCTAAAGCAGTGCAAGATCAAGGCAATCGATCGAAAGCACAATATGATGAATATTGAAGCGGTTTTACATAAAACCATATCACAGGTAATTGGAGAACCGCTAAGGAAACACTCTTGATCAACAAAATAATCCATCTTCCAGTTTTCGGTCCATTTCATAATGGTTAAGCGCGAAAGTGGCGGTTGGCATCCGTTTATGTACGACATGACAGTGGACATTTGCAAATTCTTTAATAACCGCAGGAAGTTCTTTATTCCCAACTTCATATATTCATTTATCCAGCCCTTTACAAATGTCAATCACACCTGTCCATATGAGGTTGGTATATACAAGTATATATGTTTGCAGGATATATAGTACATTTCCTATTTTAAGGCTGGTGCTGATATACGTCTTTTGAATTGGACTCCGGATGAAGATGGAGTTGTGGCCAAATTTCCGGTAGATCATGGACAATATGGCCTACACACCACTTGGTACATTAACAATATTACTGCCTTAAAGATTAATGGGTCTGTTTTGTTTTTTAAATGAAACAAAGATACTTTTTCAATTGATGTTTCACAGTACTTAATATAAATTTCAATTGCAATAATAAAATAATTGATGAAATGGAAAAACAGGGAACGGGGAATAATGAAAGGATCATATTTTCGATTACCGTTCCACAAGGTATAACAACTTGAATTTATGCTGGGGAAATGCCCACAGAAATGTGGCTAAAAACATGCTAATACTTTTCAGCACATAATTATTTAACAAATGCGATTAAGTCATTAAAAATCGATTATAAATCTATAATTAGGAACTGAATAACACATTTGCCCTTAAAATAAAACATTTCAGTAGAAAATTGAATAATGACCAGGTCAAACCTACTGTATTTCTGTTTTGTGCTTTGGCTAGGCTATGTGAGTAAAATATTATGAGTAAATATTCCCTTGTATTAAAATAACAAGAGTTATATTACGGAAATAAAAAATATTTTCAACAAAAAATCACTGGAGTTAAAGGCAATATTTCTACCTAGGTCAGCGGTAGCTACAAATTTAATGCCCTGGTATGTGATCTTCAGGCTCCGGAACTGGGCATCATCAAACAGTGTAGCATTAAGGCCATCGATCGAAAACACAATATGATTAATGTTGAAGTTCAATTAAATAAAACTATAACAGAGGTAAGTGAGGAACACTCATAAGAAATTCTTAATAGTAATATTAATATTAATAAGTAATCCTTTTTCCAGTTATCGATCCATTTTAAGATGGTTAAGCGCGAAAGTGGCGGTTGGCATCCGTTTATGTACGACATGACCGTGGACATTTGCAAATTCTTTAAGAACCCCAGAAAGTTCTTTATACCCAACTTAATGTATTCCTACATCAAGTCTTTTACAAACTTGAATCACACCTGCCCATATGAGGTAGGTATATTACAAGTATATATGTTTGCAGAATATATAGTACATTTCCTATTTGAAGGCTGGTGCTTATATGCGTCTTTTGAATTTTACTCCTGATGAAGATGGAGTTGTGACCAAGTTTCCGGTAGATCATGGTCAATATGGCCTACACACCACTTGGTACACCAAAAATATTACTGCCTTGCAAATTAATGGCTCTGTTTTGTTTTTTAAATGAAAACATACATACTTTTTCAATTGATGTTCAATATTATTTTATCCAAATTTAAATTGCAATAATAAAGCTAATAAATAAGCTAAAGTTGAGTGTGATCGACTGTTAGATACCGTGTACCGGGTAAGGCTGGGCCTTTTTTTAATCGAGATCATATTTTCTTAACTATATCTTCTATTAATGGAATATTATGTATATTTAAATAAATCTAACATGGAGAAATTCACAATAAAATGTTGGTAAAATCAATTTGGCCAACAGCAATATGCGACTGCATGTAACCCATGGGTACTGGGCATAAAAGGGCGTAACTAGGTGCTAAATAGATTAGTCGTCATTAAAAATCAATTACAAATCTATAATCAGTAACTGAATAAAATATCTGCTTTTAAAATAACATATTTTAGTATAAAATGGCATAATGAGCAGTTCGCATCTATTGTATTTCTGTTTCGTGTTTTGTTCGTGTGTTAAGTATAATTTTTTCGGTTAAATTGTGTAGAAACCTTAATAAAAAATCCCTTCTTGATGACATCAGAGCCTTGGGTGTGACATGATCCAGTTTATCATATTTTTGGCCACACTTTCTAACCATACCGCCCGGCATGCACATGGGCTTATTCAATCGGTGATAAGACGTAATGCCCAACCGGCTTGCATACTAACACAGATTCAAGAGGCTAACAAATTTATTTTTTTCGGTTTGTGGGCCACATTCGAGCGTGTCCAGCGTTTTGGCCATACGACTCACGTTTAAGGCAGAAACGGTAAACAATTCAAAGAGGCGAAAAGGCAAAAATCGCGCAGACCGGCCAAAGAAAAGCGAGGAGAAATGTGAGCAGTTTGGCCACAGTTGGCTGCGCCTGCGCCCGTCTGATCACCACCCGTATTTACTTTTAAAAGCAAACAAATAAGAAGCGGCAAAAAAAGGGAAATTGTGCTGGCAATTTTGGCTTCAAAAATAAGCTAACTTCTGTTAAAAAATATTTAAATTAATATGGAATTAGCTATGAAATAAAGCCAATAAAAATCTAGTTTCTATAGGGAGGAACTTATTTAAGTACCACTTAAAAGGCATATAATTAATAATAAAAAAAAGGTTGTTGTTCCCAAGAAATAGCTCTAAAATAGCTGAATTGGTAGCACTGTTTGGCCAACTACAAGCCACGCACATTGGCGGGGATTACGAAGTGCCAACGCGTTTGGCTTGGTTTGGTTCGGTTTGTCCAGTTGCACATGCTAATTTGGGCGCGGGAATCGATCATCGACGGCGGTTGAGTAATTATTTACGAGTGTCTCTTGCTCGGAGGCAGTCACTCCATTCATTCCGTCCGCCAGTCGCATTTCTGCGTCTTCATGTCACTCCTTTACACTCTCTTCCGCACAACAATGTTGCACAGCAACAAATAATCGTAATTATTTAACGGTTGGGAAAATTTCAAGCATAAAATCAAGATTGTAAAATCCAAAAAATGTAGAGAGGCAATTGGTAGAGAAAAATAAACCATTTTTATGATGGTTTTGTCGTTTGGAAATGGAGAAATAATAAATATACAAAATAATTAACATCATTTTGTACATTTTTTATGAGGATAATTATGGCATAAATCATTTTTCAATGTCGACAATTATTTTCCGAATTTAAAGACCTACTCAAAACATATTTTATGTGCTTTTAGTAATAAATTAATGTTCATGAAATCACTGTGAATTTTTGAATATAAATCAATTAATCGTGTTAAAAGATTTCAATGAAGCAATCCAGCTGAATTGATTTAAGATAAATAAATATTCATGAGGTGATTGAATTAAAATAACAAAGAAATTTACATTTTGCCGTATTGTTGTGATATTAAATAATATAATCAGCCCTGTTCCCTTTTTCCAAAACCTAATTTAAAATGAAAAGATCATGATTTCATTGACCTTGAAATATTGGCAAATATTTCGAGATTTTTATTCATTTAGTTTATTTTATTTAACAAAATGAAATCTAGTATACAATACTAAACCTAATGAATTACAATTAAGAGTACTAGCTGCTAGATACTACGATCCAATTTCTAGATTTATATTTAGTAATATTTAGGATTAGATTCATTTCAGTAACATCACAAATATTTCCGTTTAGATCAACATTTAACTTAAACTATAGAATAAAATCCCTTATATTTCAGTGTATAGTTTTTTTTTTCGAGTGTACCTTTCCAGCTGACTGTCACCTGCGTTCAACGCTCGCTCAAGTTCGGCAGATCAATCGAAGTCGCGGCTTTCAATCGAGCGTTTGCCTTGGGGCTTTCACTTTCGTTTGGGGCCGCCGCCGCCACTCTCACTCTTGGATTCTCTAGAGCGACTCTGCTCTGCTCTGCTCTGCTCTTTTCAATCTCTTCTTTGCTCTCTTATTCATTATTATTATTTTTTCACATTTTTTTGTTGTAATATTAACTAAGCCGGGTTGGCCCGATGGCTATTTTGCATGCTGTGCCACTTTGGTAGCGCTTTATTGGCTCTCCGTCCGTCTGTCTGTCTCTGACTCATCTGTTTGCTGAATACTGATTATTTTTACTCAATTCGTTCGTTACCTCACAGTTTGACCGCAACAAAATAAAACAACGAAAAAGGAGGCTATATTACCTAATTGAAAATATGAACTGTAGCTAATCGGAGGCACTTGATGACCGGGATCAGTCCGGGATCAGCCGGAAAATCAGCAGCTATTCAAGTGGCACAATTTACGCCGCGAAACTCAGATGGAATTCAATTGGCATTGTGGCAGGCAGGCCAGTAAATTGAATAATTGCATTAACTGAAACTAAACGTGTCGTGATAACGAATAGAGCGAATATACCTTGTAATAAAATGGTGAAATTCCAGCAATTTAATGCGTCGCATTCAACTGGAAAATTCCCCATTAATTT
The DNA here is from genome assembly GCA_018904695.1 of Drosophila parvula. Taxonomy (NCBI): domain Eukaryota; kingdom Metazoa; phylum Arthropoda; class Insecta; order Diptera; family Drosophilidae; genus Drosophila; species Drosophila parvula. The sequence goes on along the minus strand of JAEIIG010012357.1, from coordinate 9,933 downwards.
ATTTTTCAATTATTTAATCTGGACAAAAGGGGGTTTCCAGATACAAGAAAAGCCTAAGGAAAAATAGTAATAAAGTAATGAAGAAAAAAAATACAGTTTTTACTAAGAATAAATATCTGATAGCAATCTTTAAGAAATTAGTAAATTATAAATCTTATATATAAACTCATAAATGTTTAAATAAGATTTTAAAATGCATAGAATTTCCACATGCATAAAATCCATGAATGCAGCTCAAGCCCGTTATATACGCAAACCATAGATGCAAGCCTTTCTATAAATAAATCATTAAAAATGTAAAATCCATACAAAATAATTAATTCCTTGATGTTCACGTGGCACTTAATTCGTTTTGCTTGAGAGAGTAAGACAATGCCTAATTAGTTCGTAATTGAATTAAGAGGCACGTTCTGTTCAAGACCATTGAAATTACAATCTGCAAATGGCACGTTGTACGTCATGACAGTGAAATTTGATTCCTTTTTGCAATTGAAGATGCCAAAGATTGAAGGCAAGAGTGCAGTGGGGATATTTAAGGGGAAAAATGTAAATTTTAAAGGGTTTGAAATAAGTAGTAAGTAACCAAAAATAATAATATAAACCTCCCTTCAATTTATATAGAACCTCTCTTTCAATATAAAACCTTATAGCTCCTTGAACAAGTAGTGAACAAAACGAAACAACTCATGCTACTCAGGCTTCCTTATTAGATATTAATTTTACAAAAAATGTAGTCATTAAAAATTGCTTGATTTGTATAAATATTATTAAACATATATGGGAAAGATTGTAAAAATATTACTACATATGTATTTATGACGGAAGATGCCCCACTGTGCGAAATGCACGACTCTTGAAGGGCTTATGCAAGGACCCCGCCCATTTCCACTTTAACCCATGAGCTCCTTCCTGATGAAGACACTTGTTTGCTCTCTCGCTGGCCCGGTCCAGATGCCGGACTTTTGTTTCAAAAGCGTTTTCGTTTAATGGCCCTGAAGCGGCATTCGTCAGTCAGGCAACGTTGCGTTGCGTTCGGCACTCGGATAAACGTGTTTCCTCCACAACTCGCAGCGAAGATAAATTCCAGATTTTTACTAGCCGGCAGATATGTCTAGCCATTTGTCTATTTGCGGCGATTACCTGCGCTACGTAGTTGGCACTGATGGTAGCCATGGTAACTACTCTTACTGCTCATATTAGCCAGCCTGTTGCCGGTTTGCTTTCAGCATTTATAATTGAATGAGAAAAATGGAAGGCAGCTGCGAATGCTTCAGTTATGAACGAGCAAGCTCGTCGTAATTCTCACTTTCTAGTAATGAATGCCAGCCACAGTGAGCAGTTGCTAAGTGTCCTGCTTTTAGATTTTTCAGTATTACAAATTTAACTTAAGCTTTGCATTCAACTAAAGTTGAAAGAAGGTTTTAGGTATTCGATTTCCTGACAAACTAATTATAACTTAAACTCTTCGCTGTTATTCCTTATTAACTTTTAATTGCAACTCCTGGGTGTTTTGCATTTCTAACTTTTTAATTGCTTAATTAAGTCAGGAGTAATTTAATCCTTTTAGGTGGCTGCAATTAAATCAAACCACATAATTTTGTGTTTCAGGAAATTCCTTGAATGCCAAGGCAGCGAAATCAAATTTCAAATTGTATGTAAATTGCTTAAATTGATTTTTTTCTGAAGAATATCTGTACTTGAGTGGCTGCAATTGAAGCTGCGTAACTGAAACTGCGTAATTCGCCAATTACACTTGCAATCCAATCAATGGGGTTGTCAGTCACAAAAAAAAAGGATCCACCTCCGCACATTTTTCTTGAAGCACGAAATAACTGGAAAATCCTCCTTCGTTTTCCTTCTTTTTTACCAGCATTTTCCCCAGCGAAGTAAGAAGCTTCAAAGTTTTGTGAATGGCTTCTTCGTTGGCGCTGTCGCAACTTTTTTTTTCTTCTACCTAGCAACTTGTTTGTTTAAAGTTTTGTTCCTCAAGTTGATAAATATTTAATCGTGAGGAATGGTTGGGGGGGCCACCAAATGCTGTGGCATGGATAGACGGCTATCCACTTAAAATGTAAATGGAAATACATGTTTGCAAAACAAATCGCTGATATGAATGCATTTGCATTTCGCGTAAAAGGTTCCCATCGGGTTGCAGCCCCAGAGATTATGATTTGATTTCAGTTTGTAACTGAACAACAATGATTGAGACCGGAGAAATGTTGCAATCGCCAAGATGAAGCAATCTTTAATTCTAAATAAAAATAATAATAAAAAAATAATAATTCAAACAATTATAAGGCATTTTCTGTGGTGTAATTGGTTAGCCACAATTTTACATGGAAATCTAGTTTAACTAGCAAGAAAATTATATAGAATCAATTAGCATTTAAAATTCATACAACAGTCGTGCAGTTCAGGTAATAAAGAAATAATTACAGCTTTCTACAAACCTAACATTAAAAATTTAAATATGTATGCCACATGTTGCTTATTATAAATTAATTATAAGGAATATAATTATTTTTTTTCTGTTGAATTTTATGTTTTTTTCCAGATTTTGTGTTTGCCTCCTTCCAAGCTTTTAATTTCGCGAATTTTTAGCGAGAACAAAACTCTTTTAACCCTCTACAGAAAATCCGTTTAGCAGCAGGGGCAAAAGCGTAATGAGAGGAAAAATTAATTTACGCTTTTAAAAAGTTTCAACCAAATTCTGTTGTAATTTTAGAGTGCTCTCCAGTGGCGCGTTTATCCACTCATCCGATGAGTACAGTCTCCTCCGCAGTTGTTAAGATTTAAATCAAATTAAATATGCTATATTCTATAAATAATGTTAAATAAAGATTAACTTTAGAAGCAATAATTGTATTATTAAACTCGAAATCACAAAAAACTAGATATAAATAAATACATTTTAAAGATTGCGTCCCAGGTGCCACTGTTGGGCATCCCTGCTTAAGATTAGGACTCCTTCTTAAGCTGTCAGCAATTTTTGGAGGTCTCAACGAATTTCCGTTGTAATTTTTAAGTGCCCTTTTGGACCGGCGCTTATCCGCTTATCCGGTCAGTGCAGTCCGTGACATCGCTGTCAGTCCAGGGGCACACGCACACTGGCCACGTGACAAATGATTCAATTCGGGTCTTTTTACACATTACTGTTTCGGGGCTGTCTTCAATTTATATAAGTCTAATTAGAATTGAGTGCTCGGAGTGCTTCAACTGGACCGGTCGGTAGCTGCGGGTGTTTTTTACGGGGGTCATCAGGGTGCAAATCGGTCACTGGACTCTGCCCGCATTTATTTATTTATTTATTTAGCCCCCTCTGTTCGCGACAGGATGAGTTTGAGAGCGCGGGCGACAGAATTTTATCCTCGAAATGGAGACACAATCTGGCGGATTACTTTCATGATTTTTTTATTTTTTGTTTTCTTGCATTTACAGCCGTTTAAGTTACAGATAATTCAATTAATTATACCCCGGGCGACCTCGACAGCAGCATCGTTAGCTATCGACAGACAGTCGCTGAATTAATTTTCCCCTGCCTGATTCTGAGTTCACTTTTACTTGCGGAAGGGGGAAACCAACGTGGTTACTCGCTAATTAAGACTCTCTGCTTGCACACAGTTTATCCACAATTTGAAGGGTGTTTAATTATTCGTTAGTGAATGCTTTGCGGCTTTCAAACTCAAAGGGGTTTGCTAAAAGGTAGCAACTTAATTATTCTGTGTGCATCAAGATAGCCACCTCATTTTTTAAATAATAATTTCCGTACTTTTCTCAACGGTTAATAGAAGGACAAGACTTTTCAAGTTCACAGAATGAAAAAGGACATTCTATTTTCCGGGGAATCATTAATGACCAGATGAAAAATTTTTCTTCTGCGAAATAGTAAAAGCTTGACCCTTCCCTATTCAAGGATGACAAGTTTCTGGCTTCCTAGAACCATAACTTTCCCTCAGGAAACAAGAAATATACATTTTTTTTCAGCGAAAACAAATTAATAAAAGTTTACAATCACAAGTTTCACTTTTCAAATTTCCCAGAAATGGTTACTCTTCAAGGACACATTTTCTTGCTTCTCAGAATCAGAATTCTCTTGAACGGTGGGGTAAGATTTTAAAAGATTTTTCCCTCAACAAAACTTGAGTTTGTGGAAATTGTAACTATGCTGGGGAACGACTGTACCGCAACTCGGCAGTAATCATGTAAATTTCCCCCTTTTGCGCAATTGACTGCGACCTTTATTTGTGGCGACGCGCCAATTAAAATGCCGTTGATTGGAAAGCAGCAAGTTGTAAGAAATAAAATCCCCCCGGCAACCCGGCAAACCCGGCTAAATAAAACAAAAAAAAAAATAAAACCAGTAAAGTCAAGTAAAACAAAGTGAGAACGGAGCAACAAGTTGGCGGACAGTGTCTGACATTAAACCTTAACTAGACCATTGCATCGTGTTGACTGCAGGTGGAGGCGGTTTGGTAACCACGGGCTGACAGTTGGCAGTTGTTACCTGTTACCAGGTAATACCCATCGGCACAACATCAACCACATTGCATATATGTATAGACTGAATCCGAGTCGGAATCTTGAATGCGCATATTATTATCCGGTGGAATTAGTCAATAAGCTGCGGTTGCCATTGCATCGTTATTGTTTCTGTTTCTGATTCAATTTCAGTTTCTGTGTTTCTGTTTCTTGTTTTTCATGAGAGCAGCAATTTCCAGTGCTCAGTCGTAATTCCGCACTAATTAGGCCATTCCCCGAAAGCACCAATCAATTATAAATTTCCTGTGAAACCAGTACCAATTAGGAGCTTGCTCTAATGAGCACAAAGGACACAAATACAGCAGGAACACGAACCTACATAAATACAGCCAAAAACAAGCTGGAAATTCAAACGCCCAAGGTATCAGTTCTAACGCTGTACTAATGTGTTTTTATTTCATCCCAAAAACTGATTTTGTTAGGCTCAAACAGGTGTGCCACAAATGCAATCATGTAACATTTAATTAGGTTTGCCATCTAGAGCTGGCAATGTATCGAAGTTTTCGATGTTTATTTATATATAAACATCGATTAATCGGTCTTAAACTTTGATGTTTTTCCAGCTCTAATCTATGTAGTATTTATAAAATAAGATATTCAGTTTATTTTTTAGTAATATTTTGCTAATAAATCTAACATAAATGCATCGAAAAATAAAGGCAATAGGCGATTTTTCCTTATTTTCTTGTGAATTAAATGATGAAAAATATACAACGTTTATTTTTGCAATGTTTACACATATAAAAATTCATTTGCATGTCTGTTGTTCTATACTTAAATCAACATACATATATACATATGTTAGCAGGGAAATTTATATGTTAATGAATTGGCAAGAGGTAGGAAAGAAAGCCTTTCATCTCCGTTACCCAATTTATTATTTTCCTGAATGAAATGACTGCTGGAGAACTTGTAAACAAAAATCGATTTTTGGAAATAGTTGCGGCTAAGTGCCCTCAAATTGTTGTGTGCATGTGTGAAGTTCAAGGTTTTCTGTTCCTAAAATGTATTATTAAATAGGATGTACATATGTGCATTTTCCCTGAATCTTTTTATTAGAGTCTTCAAGAAAGTCTGACTAACCATTTATGTTTATATTTCTTTTTAAATTATTATATTTTTTCTGACATTTATTACGGGTATATTTTTATATTTTGCGGCTTCAATGTCTAGGAAAGATGTTTAGTTTTAGGAACACAACGTTTATAATGCATTAAGCATAACATAAATATTTCCTACTTTCCAAGTCGTGATTAAATTTGCCGTAGCCATTGTTTAGAGCTTTATATCTAACAAAAATCGATTTGTGGAAAATAGTTGCGGTTGCGAGTGCGATACATCATGTATTATTTTGGCAGGTGAGCAAAGGTCTTGACATTATGGCATCGCCAGCTCTGCTCCTTGTCCTTAAATAGCCTTTTCCCAGATTTGTTTTTGGTTGGGCAATTTGTTTGTTGTTGTTGCCAGGCAACACATAAACTAACTGGAAACCTAACAAGTCGAAGTTGGTATACTCTTGTTTTTTCATAAAATCGAATTGGTTTCTAAGACAGCTATAAGATATAGTTAGTCAATTCTAATTTTTTTTTGCTATAAAATATCCTGAATATATGTATATTTACTGCTATTTTATGATCTTGATTGTGAGATTTATGTCAGATATTTAGATAAGACTATCTGTATCACAGAAAAAACTGACTGACTAGATCGATTCGTCTGGTGATGATAATCCAGCCATAAGCGTTCGACAATAGGTCCTTCCTTTGGCAAAAAAGGGCATAACTCCTGTACCAGCATGCATAGCAGGTTTACATCTTGACGGACACGTGGACTGATGGACTCGGGGACTCACCTCATGGGCCTTGGGATGCTGATGCTGACAGTTGTGAGCGTTGGCCGAAACGGCGAGCCAAAAGCAGATTCCAAGGGCCGCCAGGAATTTGGCCATGTTGTGCGGGGAAATCAGCAGTGGCGCCGGTGGGCTTTTGGCCATATTTCGTTTTGCTAATTACACGGTACTGCTCAGCATGGTTTTTGATTTTTACCAAATAGGGAATGGTTTGGTAAATATGAAAAACTCTTAGTATTTCTTTATTTCGAGTTGTACATTCTTTGTTTACTTTCGCGCTGTTTGCCTTTGTTTGCTTTGTCAATTAACTCGCGCGAAACCGGCTCGTATCCCTCGCACACACACAAGCGCACACTCACTTCAACACACAGGCGGTGGACTACTTTTTGTTTGTTGTTATTTCTGTTTCTTTTTCGGGTGGGTGTGTCCGCCACTCTTAGCCCACGCCAAAAACTACAACAACAACAACAACAAAGGCGAACCCAAACATAAACACCAAACCCAAAACACCAATCGAAAATTGCAACTATCGCTGGCTAAATGTCAAATTCTCATGAACTCATGAGTGCATTCTGGTAGGGATTATGATTCCCCGGCACATTCACATCCTCTTGGACACAATGAACACCAAATATCCGGGATATTTGTGGGTTTTCATTCACAAAAAAGATGCCGAAAACACTCGCGAAATAAGGGGTGGACAACAAGCGGAGCAAAACAGCACACAAAAAAACGCGTCTTTCCTTTCGTGGAACAATTTTTTTCGAACTCGAACTCGCGGCTTGCACCCGTATTTATAGGTTTCTTCACCAGCCGAACTGAGCCGAAGATTGGCCGAATGGGCTCTCGTAACAGAGATATATATGAGAGAGGCAGATAATTTCTTCTCTCAGTCAACGTAAGTGAACAAAAACGTAACCGTGTTGACGTAAGTGTTCACGCAAGGCAGTGCTGCCACTGTCATTTTTTTTTTGCCTAGCCGGTGAATCAATCATGAACAATTCTGTTCTATTATTAATCCCAATACTATGCCTGCATATAACTATTATTTTTGCCGTCTTGGCGCTTGCTGCCACAAATACAAGATGTCGCGGAACAAAGTTGGCACCATATACATACATTTATACAGAACCATCCACAAAAGGACCTCGTTGTTTTTCTATTATTCAGGCTAATAATGGAATTTTTGCCGTCATTGGAATTTGCAAAGCAGATTGGACTTTTATTATTAAATATCAAACAACACATTATGTTATAAAAATCTTCATTACTTTTCCCTGGGATTCCGCTTTATCTGGCTTTTTTTGTTGATCTAGCTTTGTGTCACCACTAGTACCCACCAGGCTTTCTTTTTATTAGTTGACGTAATCAAACAACGTAAGTGAACAAAAACGTTATCGTCTGACGTCACATAATTTCCTCCAGGTCACGCCGAGAGAGAATCAGCTGATTTGAACTGAAATATGGTTCCGCATTCGGTTTTATTTAAAGACAAATTTTGCACAAAGGAAAGCAAAACCTCAACCTCAAGAATATCCATTTTCTAACGGTCTGGCAGGGCCAAGAGTAACAGTGTTTTATGAAGAGTTTAAGTGAGACCAGTCTCCTGTGAAGGATTCTTTTTCTGGCATTATTGTCTAAACAGCCGATTTATAATACAACATATGTACATTTATCGTCACATATAAGAAATAACTAAATTTAACTTAAATCATTTTTGTTTTTATATTAAGGATATTTAAAAAATTTCCGGTAGAACCTAAAAACCAGAAAATGCCTAAATATTTCAGTTTAAAAAGCCCACAAAACTGAATTTTTCTTAACCGTTTTCAACCAGTGCTGCCCATTTGTATTATTTTTTTGTAATTTTGTGTCGCTTCAAACAGTGAGAGAGAGCGGTAGTAAGAGAAAAACAAATATGTTTATAACTCTTACTACTATGAATAATCCCCAAGTTTACAATTCTCACAATTTCGATGTTTTCCCCGCCTTTGTCATTTAAAAACAGACAGATCAGACGGAAAAACATAAGACTTGGCAGCACTGTTTTCGACCACTATAGATGTTCTCTTCTGACGCACATCAATCGCCTACGTCCGCCAAACACATCGCTGTTTCCCTTGCACATCAGCTGTTTATAAGGTTATAAATACGAGCCACTCGCATTTTCTTCCAGCATTTAATATTATTCGACGCGACGCGGCAGTGCTGCTGCTCTCTTTGTGTGCGTGTGCCTGCGTACGTGTGTGTGTGTGTATGCTGGGTTTTAAACAGTGTTAAATAAATTGAATTAAAGGCCTCCGAAAATAAATGCAAAACTGGCCACGCTTTAAATTGAGTTTATGCCCCACTAAAATATATGCCAAGTGATAAGAGTGAAAGACGCCACGAGAATCAACGAAAAATTCCAATAGGAAGAGGCAACAAAAAGTTCTGCAAAGCAGAGTGAGAGTGTGGTGCGGGCAAAAAGAGAGAGACAAGATAGCAAAACAGAACACAAAGCCGTTATAATATCGGCAGCAGCACAATTTCTGTTCCCTTTGTTGCTTTCCTCTCTTGTTTATTTACGCGCGTAATTTTGTTGTTATTTTAATCGGTCGCCGTTCAGGTTGTGATATCCAACCGGTGTTTTTCGGTACAACATTCTCCCCCTCCCCACGCCACGCATCCTGTTTGTGAAAAGCAGCAACACAAATATCTCTTGAAACACACAAAATGCAGCAGGAAGTGTGATGTCACCGCATTGGCCCCGCGCCCCAACAACAACAATATTAAGATCTACCATTATCGTCAGCAACAAAAGCAAATATCGCCCCACTACAACAACAACAAGATGAAGATGCAGTTGCACTTTGTGCATTTGTTGTTGCCACCACTGCTGCTGCTGCTGCTGCTCAACACATGTTTGCAAAACATTCAGACGGCGGAAGCGTCAAAAGGTGAGATTTGTGCCAGGGGAAAACTATGATTCCCGGGGGAAAAATTTCACTTCCAAATGCTAGGAAACGTCGTGATAAACAACAAAAAGCAATTAGGTTATATATTTCGAAAAATATCAATTTTCTACAAACAATGTGAACATGTTGTTCAAAGTTAAATATTTATGGATAAAATAAATAAATAAAAATTAAATATATAACTAAATAAATAAAATAAAATTTGTATAACACAAAATATAATGATTTCTGAGCTGAATTTCACTATATTCTAATTTTTAACAGATTTTAGAATATTGTAGAATTTTGTTATATTTTAAGGCCGCACATTAAAGGTGAATCTGACAGATGGCAACCAAGTTATTGTACTGGTTCTTCTAAAAAGAATATCGCCAGATGTTAATGCCAAACATTATCTGTAATTATGCATATAATAATATAGGGGGGTGTCCACAGACACAGACACAGATAATATGAGGGTTTTATTAAGCATTCAAATTTGATTGATTTGATTTTCTACAGAAAGAGAATATAAATAATATACAAAACAAATATATATACAGTAGAGTCCGGTTATAGCGACTTTCAAGGGACCGACGATTTTACGTC
>JAEIIG010012356.1:0-15337 GCA_018904695.1 Drosophila parvula | reverse complement strand
CTATATATTCCTCCCTTTGAATATAAATAAACTTCACACAATACTCCCTCCATTCATATTAAATTTTATTCGTTATCAAATTGAAATACATAAAAACTGGACCTGATCCTATAAGGATCATGGACACTAAACATACAATATATAGAGATACAGCTAGTTTTGGTCCTGAATTTCATACACACACAGTAAGTATTATTATATATTATTTAATTATTATTAAAGCTATTGAGGGGTTTGTCGTTGTCGGGAAGGGCCTGGGCAAATGGGGAACTCTTACTGGCTAAAAAAAAACACAGAACACCCGGAATTTTAGTAAGCACAAAACTTATTATCACTGGATCGACCCTGGACTTGGGCTGGCAGCCAAAACCGATCTTATCACAAAAACACAAATTGCCTAACTATTAAATATTATTTAAAAAAAAAAAGAAGTATATTTTAAAATGGAATTCGGTGTAGAAACCGGGGCTTACTGTGGGGTTTCTTTCAAAAATCAATTCAAAAAACTGTTGCAAGTCACATTTTCAAACTTTTTTGAGCTAAACTTAAGTTTATAAAATTAAGCCTGAAACCTGTTGTTATTTTTACAAATATACATTTTTACAATACCATTTTTACTAGGTCATATTTCCGGATTATATCTATAAAGTTGTCTCATTTGGTTGGTAATATTATAACGAAATTCTGTCAGGCTAAAATTGCAATCTCTCAAAGTCGAGACCTTCTTCGATCCGAACTCCATTTACAAAACATATAATATATACATACACTTATATATTATATATATAGATAAGTTTACTATTCCAGCGACCCAAGATCAAATACTACTTACTGTACTGGCATAAAATATAGATCGATAATATTCCTTTAACCCGCGTATGTTGACATTTTTTCAAAACAGCCAATGGGGGGAGGGGAAAATAAAAAGAAAAACGTTCTCAGGAACTGGAAACTGAAACTGAAGACAAGAACTGGAGACTCCCGCTTAGGTTCTGGTCTCCTCGTAGCCACAATGAACGTAGCCCGTTTCCAGGGAGCCACTGACAGCCGCCGATTTGGCCGGCAGATCCTGCTTTTCATTCACTCCATTCGTCATCGTCGTCGTCGTCGTCGTTGTCGCTCCGTTTGTCTCGCAGCTGTCGAGGATCCTCTCGAAGACCGTCTCGAAGCGGCAGCGACTCAACGAGAAGCGACCCACATCCACGCACAGGTCACGCAGGACAACGAAGAGCTCGGAGAGGAGCGGCTGATCCCCCGTTGTTGCGGTGCCTGCCGCCCGAATTCGCACCAGGAAGCGGAGGCTGTGCGCATAGTGCTGCAGGTCTCGCATCCCGGCCAGCCGCTGGCCCAGGCTTCGGGCCAGCACAGCCTGCTGGGCGGGACCACAGAAGCAGCTGACCGCATAATAGCCACCGTGCTCCGCCTTTAGGCGCTCGGGCGTATCGCTGGCGATCACCTGGCCGGAGCGAAGCACCGCCACCCGCTGGCACAGGTGCTCGATCTCCGACACCGAGTGCGAGGTGAGCACCACAGCCCGGCGGGCCAGCAGTAGCTGCTCAATGGTGGCATAGACCAAATCCCGGGTCACCGGATCCATGTCGCTGGTGGGCTCATCCATGAGGACGGTGGGTGTGGTGCCGCAACAGGTGACCGCAACGGTTAGCTTGCGTCGATTGCCGCCGCTAAGGTTGCGCACCTTCACCTCCTTGTAGGGGCGCAGCTCGTAGGTGTCCAGTATCCGGTCGAGGAACTGTTCCACCTGACGAATACCGCGCAGGCGGCCATAGAACCGAATGCATTCGCTGACGGTTAGCAGGGGATCCAGGGGATTGCTTTGCGGGCAATAGGAGACGCCCGGCTGCTCGAAGTAGATGTGTCCAACGTTCGGTTGGAGCTGTCCCGTCAGCAGTTTGAATATCGTCGACTTTCCGGCACCGTTTTTACCCAGCAGGCCGAAGCATTCGCCGCGCTGCACACTGAAGTGCACCTGACGGACGGCGTACCGACCGCGACTGTAGGCCAGCCACAGATTCTCGGCCCGCACCGCCTCGCCGGCGGCCACGCAGCTCTTGAAGATGCTCTGTATATTGACCAGTTTCAGCTGGCCAAGTTTGTCCAGCTCCTGGCGGTAGTGGCAGTCAAGCAGGCGTTCCACACGCTGCCAGAGTCGTCGCAACAAGTGCCATTCGATGAGCACGTTGAGGACCAAGAACACCAGACCGACCAGGAACAGGGCGGTAAAGTGGCGACCCAGCAAATCGCTGGCCAGCGGATGCTTGTACGAGTTGATGTCGTAACGACGGAAGACCAGGGCCACCATATAGTTTTTGCACAGCTCCAGGAGGCCATCGCCCAAGGCATGTTGCGGGAAGATGAGAAAGATCTGATTAAGGGCGTGACGCCAACTATCCCAGGCCGGACCCTCGCCCACCACGCCCAATATGAGAATGATGCCCATGGTGACCAGGGGGATGATGAGATTGGCGCAAAAGATGGTCACAATGGCAATGCTCGAGTCGCTGAACAGTTTCTCGGCCACATGCACGGCGGGCACGCAGGCAAAGCTATTTTGGGAGTAAAGGAAAATTAAATATTTTCTCACAAAATCGGGAAAGCTCATCCGTTCTCACCTGAAGGCCAAGGAGAGTCCTATTATGCCCACCAATTGCTGGCGATCCACAAACACGGGCATGCCAAAGATAAGAACGACGGCCAGGCAGACGATCAGGGCCAGGACCATCACCAGATAGTCCCAGACGAAGGCCACCAGCCAGTAGGTGACCGCACTTACGCCGCACAGCCGCTGCTGCAGCTTCTCCCCATTCTCGCGCTCATTGACCAGATACACGGAACCGGCGGCCACCACCAGACCGAAGGCAATCAGCAGGATGAACACGAAGCAGGAGTCGGCCGCCTGGCGCAGAATGGAGCTGGTGCTTAGCTCGGCAAAGCCCAATTTCCAGGGTTCGTTCAGGGTCAGTATGCTGTATTCGGAGTCGTTGAGCGTGGTGCGCAGTAGGTCCGAGTTGAGGTCATTCAGCCAGGCCAACATGGCGTGATAGCCCTTGTTGTTGTACCAAACAGTGGCACCCGATCCATTCAGGCTGAAGCCGCCGTAACGCCGCTCCCGGTACTCCTCTTGGGTCTCCAGTATCCAGTTGTAGGGCTGCTCCGAGTTATTAAACTCCCGACACTCGCCCTGCTCCTCGCAGCTAGTCTTCAGGTGAGGTTGAAGCTTGCCCGAAAAGCGTGTGGCTTCCTCCTGGGAAAGGAATTGCGCGGACTTGGGGTAGAGAGCTCTACTCAAGGGCAGGACCGTATCGAAGTCATCCTCCAGGCGATAGCTGACGAACCACATGGCGCAGAGCTCGAAGAGGGCGGGCAGCAGCAGCACATAGAGAAGCAGTCGATAGTTGCGGGACAGATGCCTCAGCCGCTTGCCCATCAGGAGTCGGAACTGGGCGCAGCTAGAGGGTGGCGCCTCCGTGCCTGCAGTCGTCTCAACAGGTCGGACTCCGCTCCTCTCACCAGCCGGTCGTCTTAACTCCTCGCCACCGCTCCGCCTGTTCAGCTGCTCGAACTCCTGCTCCAAACTATTGCTGCTGGCCAGCTCCACGTCACTAACCGTGCCCACTAACTCCTGGGCCTGCAACAGTTCCAGAAATTGCACGGCACCGGGCGTCAGGTGCTCGGCATAGCTGGCCTGGATTGTGACGCTGTGTGGCTGATCGCCGGCTCCCAAACGGAGCACCTGGCTCTGGGGTAACAGCAGCTGGGCCTGCTGGACAATGTGACTCAGCCCGGTGGCATCCGTACAGCGTACACGGATGCTGTAGGTGGCAGTGCAGAGCTGCTGCAGAGAATCGCGACTGTGCTGGGCCACGATGCTACCCTGGATATAGAAATATATATAATTATATACGTATATTAGCTATAGTTATTATTGGAAGTGAAACTTTTAGGGGCTCTTTTAGGGTAGATTACGTTTGGCAATGAAACGCTAAAATGCGACAGGAAAAAGGGAAGAACTGGCAGAGAAAGCAGGGAAAGGAAAGAGCAAATCTGCAGATTTATCTCGATATATAGAAAGTGTATGATAAGGAGTATTTATCACAAGCCTAAGGTATTATTTTGGAGCATGAAGAGCAGGGAGATTAATGATATATAATATATAATATAATGTATCTTTTGATGAGCTTAAATTCCAATTAACTACTAAGAAAAATGTTATCAAAAACATTCCTCTTGGTATTCAGAAGTTGTTAGCTCGAAAAGTTTCACCTTTATCCGGGTATTCAGAATTTATTAGCTCGAAAAGTTTCACTTCTCTCCCTTTAAATAATACTCACATTCCGCATAATCACCAGCAAATCGCTCAGGTATTTGGCCTCGTCCAGAAAGTGTGTGGCAAAGATCACCGCCCGCCCTTGACGCAGTCGCTCGATCAGCTGCCAGATATCCTTGCGCGCCTTGGCATCCACCCCGTTACAGGGCTCATCCAGAATGACCACGCTGGGTGAGGCAATGAAGGCAATGGCCACGCACAGACGCCTTTGATAGCCGCCGGACAGTTGCCACGCGGCATAGGATTCGTGCTGGCCAAAGTTCAGGCTCTGCAGGGTGCGTGCCACCTCCGTGCGTATCTCCTCGGCGCCAGCGCTCTTCTCCCTCTCCGCTGTCATCTTGATTTGGGCATATAGCTGCAGGTGCTCGCGGGCCGTTAGAGTGGGTATAAGGATGTTGTCCTGCCAGCAGACGCCCACCTGATGCTCGCCGGCAAGCACCACCTTGCCGCTGCTCTGTCGGATCTGGCCGGTGAGCAGCTTGATCAGTGTACTCTTGCCGGCACCATTGCGACCGAGCAGGCAGCTGACCTGGTTCCGGGGAAAGTCCAGCGTCAGGTTGGACAGAACGCACTTGCTGCCATACAGCTTGGTTACGCCGGCCATGGAGGCGCCCAGCTTGTCGTCCAGCTGGCCGCGAGCCACCTTCACGAAGCTGTAATTGTCTGAAGGAACCAATTAGATGTCACCATGTCCCCTGGCTTGAATGGAATGCCATTTACTCACTCTTCTTGTACCGCTGATAGGCCAGTCCGATAACCGCGTAAAGGAGAAAGTCCAATAGGAACATAAGGAAAGCCATGGCACACTCGCTCCTGGCCGGACCAGCGGCTAAGAGGTGACCCAACGTGAGACCCTCCTGCTGCAGTTCCATGCGCATCAGTTCGCCAAAACCCTTGGCAAAGGCCGTGGTGAAGGATAGATCGACGAGGAAGCTCTCAAAGACACTCAGCTTGGCGTCGAACATCAGAACAATGATGAAGGGACACAGGGTAATAAAGAACAGCAATGCCGTGGCCACTGCTCCAATGTTTGCCGAATTGAAGAAGTTGGAGCACATGTAGCTGGGTAAGGAAAATAACCAAAACTTTAGTCTATATCCAATTTATATATCCAGTTTTCTGCTCACCAAAATGAGATCAAACAGGCGCCAAAACTAAGGCAGTAGAACATCATGAAAAACCAATTGGTGTAGGCCAGAATACCGCCACTATATAGGACCACACTGATCAGCATAAATATGACACACAGCTCCATGAGACTCATCAGGGCCCAGGCCACCAGCTCGGAATGGGCCTTGAGACCCATCGATCGCATTAACTGGGAGAAAAAAGGAAACACAAAAGGGAGTTATTAAGATCAGAGGTGATCAGGTGCTATCATTTGTTTTTAGGGATGTACACAGCTTAGAAAAGGTTTTCAGTCGACGCTATACACAAACAATTTTGCATTTTCCCAGCATCTTTTCCTCTAGGTTAAAGAAACCCTTTAGTTTATTTCTAAATCCTTAAGGACTCACCATGCTATTGCGACTTTCCCTCATCCAAATGCGTTCCCTCACACAGATGGCCACGGCCACCACAAGACCCAATAAAAAGGCCACCTGGACACCCTGAGCCAGATACAAGCCACGCTTAAATCTACAAAAAAAAGAGGTTTAGCTAGTTACTTTAAAAAATGGGAACTATAACACTTACACATCGTTGAGGAAGGCGGGATAGGGAAACTGTTTGGTGTAGAACTGCATGTCATCCACCTCGAATTTCGGCTTCTTCGCCTTATTACCGCCCAGACCCCCTAGGAAGTCCAGGATACCCTGTCGCTTTGAACGCTTGTGTACATCCTGATCCTTGAGCAGCAACAAATCGGGCTGTACCGATGTCACACCTGGCTGATCTGTGGTGAACGCCTGATCGGTGGTTACCCCAACCGTCTCCTGGTCACCTTCCAACAGGGAGGCAAGCGTGGTGGCCATCACATCTTCCTCTGTGTTGGCTGTTGGAGCCTTTCGTGTGCTACTCTCCGAACTATCAAAGTCATCGTCATCGTCATCGAAATCGTTATCATCCACAGCCTTAATGCTAAAGCTGGACGTGGAGGTCTTGCCGCTCTCATCATCCTCCTCTGGCTGGAAGCCAGCCTCATCGCGCTTGCTCTTAATGATGCCCAGATCCACCATCTGCTTGAGTTGAACGAATCCGCGATGGTATTTGAGATCAATGACCATGCTGTCGGCGGGTCCGGGAAACCAGAAACGATTCCTATTCTCGAATGTCGGCTGTGTGTTGTCGGTGTCCATGTGGAGGCGATATGAGGACTGCTTGAGGCCCACATCCTCCAGATTGAGGGCGGCCAAAAAAAGCTTGTTCTGGTTCAGATCATAGGCTCTCTTCTGCAGGGCCTCCAAGGAGTCCACAGCCTCGAATCGATCCGCCGACACACAGTCCATGAGATCTGCCACCGTGTTCAGGATGTCGTGTATCAGTTGATTGGTGCGAATGTACTGGAACACCCGTTCGATTTCCCCAATATCGAAGTCATCGCCCACCAGACTCTTGACCAGCGGCGATCTGGCCAACTTGAGGAGATTATCGAAGGCCTCCTGAAAGGTGGCATTGGTGTGGAGCTTGGTGAGAATTGTGGCTGCTGCACGAGACAGTTGCTTCATGTTGTCCAGCTCCTCAAAGGTGGCATTACTCTGGATGAGAAAGGGACACAGTTAGTTAATAGTTAGTCAACTTGACAAAGGCAACTCACAAACTTGACCACATTCTTGGTGATCTCGTTGGCGGGATAATAGAGGATCCGTCCCTGAATAATTGGCTTAATCGTGTTCCAGGTAAGTTTACCCTGATTCGTGGACGTAACATCCCGGTAGAGCTGCTTACAGTACTTAGCTAGGGATTATTACAAGAAATTAATTATAAAAAATGAAGTTAAAGCTATAGAATATTTGGGAATGGAAACAAAGGTATTGCCAGGCCACAAGATCAAAGAAATACACCCTTTCGAAAGCATATAGTGGAATATTAAAGCATTTTGGGGTTAGCTTTCAAGCCTGAGCATATTGTAAGTAAGTTTGTTAGTGTAGAAAGATCTCTGATGCTCACTTGGCCTCCAGTCCAATGGAAGAGACTCGGTTTGACGACGACGACGACTACTACTTGGATGGCCTGGTAGGTCTGGAGGCAGAGCAAGGTTGTTGGTTCGCAAATTTAGGACTGTCAGTGTGGGCTGCCACACTGCCACTTTGGGGCGGCTTATATTACTCACTTGGCATCGCCTCGAGCTCCACATCGTTGGCATCATTACTGAAGTCCTCCGACTCCAAAATCTCGTTAATTAGCGGTATGGTGTCCGTGCTGGGGAAGGGATGGCCGCACAGCAGGACGCCCAGCTTCACGAAGGTCTCGCGATCTGCCATGGGGGAGTTATCGATTATATCGGTTCTGAGTTATCGACGGACTCAAAAGAAGCTATGATTAACGGGTTAACCTACTCGAAAACAAGTGCTTGATGTCGAAACTATAGTTCATTCGTCGTTCGATTTCCGGCACCAGAGAAATGATTTCACTAATGTTACCTGAAAAGGGAATAAAAATAAAGGTTTTTTATTTAAATTTATATTTAAACTTCAGTTTAAAGAAATACAAAACATATAGAATAATAAGGTTGCAAGTCGAGATAAGACCTAGCCACGAAAATATCATGCACAATATCATATCGAAAATATCGTCGTTTGTTACAACACAATTTGAAACATCGATAGATATCTCATTTATTGTCCAAAACAATGGAATGCTCTAAAAAAAAGGGTTTTCTGCCATTCACTTTATTGAGAAACCGGTTAATAATGGTAGAAAGCGAGCAACTACGAGGCTTATAAGGAAATATACTAAAAGAAGTCATTCCTTTCATTAAAAGACCTCAAAAATCACCTGAACAAGTCGTATCAAACGTAATAGGCTGATTGAAATTAATTTGAGGGCATATCTGGAAAGGAGAGTCCTTATTTTAGGCAAAAAGCATATTGAAATGCGACTCTGCCTTGCCAAGAAACAAGAGATCGGCGAAATTAAAACCATTAATATATTATGGCAAATTTGTGAAAAATAGTTACTGTGGTTTAAGACTAAGGACTTATATTTTTATTTCCAGGCAGGAAACATTAAATAGACTTTAAATATCAGTTTTTTGGTAAATGAATTAAATTAAATCCTTTTGTTTGTTGTTTATTATGAAAGATAGAAGTACGGAAAGGAAAACTGAAATATTCAACTCAAAACCGCATTCCTATTTAAAGAAATGAGGTTAAATAATAAAGTATTATATTAATAATAATAATATAATATAATATAATATAATATAATAAAATATAATATAATATAATACTAAAAGTGATAATGCATTTCTATTACTTTTTCCCTTACTGCATAATATGTATATTTTCTGCAAATCTATAATATAATATGTACTCACTTCGTATGATGTCCAGTCGATCGCTGGTAATCAGCGTGGTTATAGCCGAAACAAAGTTGGCCTTATCGGCCAACTCTATAACGGCCTTATTGAGCCGCTCGTCGGTCACAAAGGCATTCACCACATCAATCACGGAGTGCAATCTGCCGAAATAAGGGTATAAGTTAATAAAGTTAATATTATATTTGAAGGAGAGCCCTGATCTTACGGTGCCTCCTTCCAGCGGGAGTACTCCTCGTAGGGCTGCGCCTTCTGGCATCGATTCTCGATGCTGCAAATGTAGGAGAAGGCGGCAGGTACAACCTGATTTTTGGTGGGCAGCAAACGCGTCGGATACTGGCAGGCCGGCACATTTTCGGAGCCGTACTTCAGCCGGATGAGGTAGAGCAGCATGAAGATCATCACTGGCCAGGCCAGCAGGATCAGGCTGAGCACCTTCTGGCGCCATCGCACTATCAGATCCTTGCGCAACAGTTCGCGCACCTCGCGTCCATTCACGTGCATTCCCATGGCTGTGGCACCTCCTCCCAAATATCCTCAAAATCTGTTCTAACTGGCGGTCGTTGGCTGGACTCGTTCGATCACTCGGTCATCATAGTCCGCTGAAGTGTGGATAATTGTTTTGATAATTTTTATGCAATATTTATTTTAAAAGAATTACACATTTTTTTTTTGTAAATTTCGAACTGACAATTTGTTTACAAAAATAAAGTCGAACACTTTCAAATAATTGCTATAGCAAAAGTGTTGAGATAAAATAGAAATAATCTAAAAAAAATGAGATCTTTATCCCAAATTGGCATAAATATGGAAAATCAGCTATCCAAGTTGGGTGATATTTTCTATCCGTTCGCCGGCGGAAGAGAGCCAGGTGTTAATCGCTTAGGATTTCACTTCCCCAGCATAATTAACCCCTGGTTGGCTGTCTGGCTCGTCGCCGCCTTTGTTACGTTTGTCGCATTGCTAATTCAGGCTATTTAGCAGTTTGCCTTCGGCAGAAAAACGCTTCCCGGTGACTGAAGAGTCAATTTAATGACAATTATTTGAAAGAGTGCCTCTTGCCATTTATATTAAATTATTCAGCGAGCTAGGAGGTGCCTCCCTCCTCTTATCAGTGAGTGAGTGATCAGTAGCTATTATATTGAGAGGTAATCTGTATTTAGAAAGTGTGACTAACTACCTGAAACTAACCATATTAGAGAGTGTATAAATGATAAATGGACAAGAATCAATAATACAATATCGAAAATATCATAAACATTTATATATCGAATTTGTAAATATCGAAAATATAGCATTTAACATTTAAGTAGGGATAGGATCGAAAGATTCTCGATAAAAGTTATTTAATTTATTTTCTCTAGAATATAGATATATTGCCACGTTAGAGTATCGATTTATATAGCTACATATAGCTTAAAATATCTATACAGAATCAATATATCGATATTTTCTGCCGTCCCTAAGCCACCTTGAATATATCGTTATTTTCTGCCGTCCCTAAGCCACCTTGAAGACTAATCCACTGTAAACTTAGCTTATAATATCCTTACAAATTGGACAGTAATACATTAATTTCAAATAACATTTGAATGTCTGTTTGGGAGCTATTCCAATGGAGCTGTATGCCGGTAAGGTTAAGGCCCTCGTAAAGCTAGTTAGTAGCTGCCAATTAACCGAGGTTGGGATGTCTTTATGGCATTATGTCTCCGACTAATATGTACATATGTTCGAACCCATGGCAGTCACAGTTGCAAATGGTTTCGCCAAGTATGTAAAGGCTTGACTAAGTGTTTCCAGTTTTTTTCTTTTTTTATGATCCACCACCGACAATAGTTGCCGAACTTGACAAGACTTCGATTAACTTAAGTATATAGTACGTAACTGCTGAGAATATTTTCTGACCCATGGCCTATAGCTCTTAGCTGTCGGCTGCGAATATCAAAGTGGGAAAATCTCAAGGGGCCTAAACAAAAGAATATTAAAGTGTGTGGCAATACATACATTCTAACATATACAGAAACTTGGCCCAAAAGCCGGCCAACTGATTGCACAAGTTAGCTGTGTTTCCAAAAAAAATTGCATCAAAATAAAAAACGAAAATAAACTGGAAATATAACCTAATTCTTTTTTGTTCAAATTTAACTGAAATTAATTGAAAATGCTGCTTTTTACAAGTCTTATTTCTTATTTTAAATTCAATTCAAACGTTATAAATCCTAGGAATCATTTCCATTTTAGGTTGCATTAATGAAATATTGTTTTTTGTTAAGGTTTCCTTTGATTTATATATGCAAATGTTCTTTCTATTTAAAAAATAAAGAAACCTACTTTGTGGGGAAACAATTTTACGAAGTGTTAACACATATAGCTAAGCTGAAACGTTCTACTAATTGTAATAATTGGATTATTAAAAACTGGTTTTTATATTCCTGATTATACTTAGCTTATTATAATAACCCTACGCGAAAGCGTATAATTATAAGATTAGAGTGCAGAAAATTGTCCATTTATTATTATTTAATTTAATTTAATTTATTAAGCTGCTTATTTTTTATAATATTAGTACTACCTACTATCTACTATTATACTTCAGTTTCTGCTGTTAAAAAATAACTTTTATTTTTTTAATTTAAATGTATTTTACTTTGAAAATTTGTCTGAAGTCAAGATTTGGTTCTAATGTGTATTTTTTAGATAATGGATACTTTAACTGTTCGAATTATAAATCCTCGGAAATAATCCCATCAGACTTACTACTTATTTCATTTCAAAAGTAATTTTCCCAAGCTAATATCTAAATGTTGACAAAAAAAAAAGAAGAAAAACAATAGCTTACATTAGAGCAAAAAACGTAGTCAAGCGAGCCACCAACTGGTATTTGGAACCAGATCTAGTCTAAAACCAAAGCCAGTTCCAGTACCAAATCCACTTTCAGTTGCAATTGCTGATTAGTCAATCGGCTCTATATAGCATAATGTTGCACTCGCGCCAATGTCATCATCATCGGAGATTATCTAATACTTGATTGATCCCCGGCTAATGTTGCGTGAACCGATCGCTCCAGTTTTCCGCTGCTGGAAAACGGTGCCAACTATGCCATATGTATTTATATAGTATATAGTATATATAGTATATAGTATATAAATACATATGGCATAGTTAGTAACTATATATATATATTTGTTTGTGACTTGCGTCTTATCAGCAACGTTCCTATTCTGCAAATCGGCACTGACTCTGACTGGTGAACTACATATAAGCAAATGAAGTCAAAAATTATGAATAGTCAACACAAAAGTTCTTGATCTAGAATTGAAGGGAAGTTTACAACAAATTAAATGTGATTTTTATTTTAAATTTAAATAAATGCAAAGGTGAAAAGCATGGCAGAAGTAGCCTGGTGCAAATATATCAAATTGGGAAATAGTTAGGCACTTCCAGCTTTCTTAGATGTATAACCATTATTTAAATATGTAAAATTTGATTTTAAAGAAATCTACAATAGTGAAACCTTTTAAAAGAACATAAATTTCTATGTTAAAAATAATAATCAATAACAAAAAGAAATTCTTTAGCAAATTAAGTTGTTTTCACACTATTTTTCAAGCAGGTTGAGCCAAACCTTGAGTTAAATTACAAATTATTCTTAATTGGGAAACAGTTAGGCACTTCAAGCTTTCTTAGAAGTATAAACCTATTTTAAATATGTAAACAATTGATTTTAAAATAATTTAATAAGTAAAACCTTTAAATAGAAATAAGATTTATATGTATAAAATATTAAATAATAAAAAAAATAAATTCTTTAGCAAATTAAATTGATTTTACACTTTTTGCGAGGCCACCATGAGTCACTCTTTAAATAAACACTTAAAGAAATTACTCTTATTCAGGCAGCCAGATTTGCAAACATTTTCTGTGAATAAGATGTAACTATTTAGTATGTATTTCATTGAACAATTCAACGATCCATTTCTTTTGTTATTTATTACTTGTTTACATCGTTACAGCAATTAGCATTTGGAACTGCCGAAAACAAGCCCAGCCACCCACCCAAGGGGGCTTCACCCTCGAAACGAAACGAAATTCAGGGAAGATTTTTGGCCAAAAAGGCAAATGTGTTAATTCCTCTGATGCCAATTAGAGACTCGCGGCACGTAGTTTCCCAAAACAACAGGTACAACACCTCGGATTCAAGCCAACTACTAATGTAATGCCCAGGTGTTTTTCCAGGCGCTGCCACTTTTCGAATACAATGAGCCAGAGCTAATACCACCGCTGGCTTGGGATAATTAAAATCAAGCGATAATACGCAACGAAGTTTATTCAGTTGCGGAACGGGATTCGAACAATGTTTTTTTTTTTTTGTTTTAAGATGTACCCGATGCCTCAGCTAGTATATTATATATACTCGAATATATATACCCGATATATTATCCGATATCAAAACTCGTTTTAATCACGTTTAGTCACTCAAGATGCAAGTGTATTCCTGGAATTACCCCGGACAGCAGCGCTTAAATGATTCTTAATCGAAAGTTTGCTTCTAAGACCTTTTCAGACACATAAAAAGCGATTAGATAAAAATGTGTTTTATATAACCAGACAGAGAAACGATTCAACAGGTTTTTCTTTATCTTCTTTATACAATTGTCATTAAATAAATTCTAAACATGACACCGAACAAAAATATTAGAATTAAAGCAATTACTTTAGCTACAAAAGTTAGTTTTTTATGCTTATCAAAAAAAAGATCACTAAACAAATATACTCGGAATTAAACTTGGGATGTAAATTGAGAAGATAAATCCAATAAGATACATCTAGATCAATATATCGAAATTTTAAGTATAGAAAATAACGTAATAAATGATAAAATATCGACATTATCGAAATTATTCATCAAAAAATTGCAGGCTACTTTTGAGAAGGAAATTTGTGTGATATATCAAACAGTATATGGATTTATCGCACATATTTATATCGCTGAATCGATGTTTGTATATCGCAATGCTCAGAAATCGATTTATATATCGACCTCCGCTGAAATTATCAATACAGTATCGATATGTCCCCATTTTCTTTGAACTAAGCTTAGTTTTGTTTCCAATTTCAGAAAGTGTTAACTGCTGGTAGTATTTTCTCTCTGTGCATGAAACTTACCCCCCAAAACGTAATCAGCATAAACATAAAACATTGCCAGATAGTGTTGCTGAGAGCTTTGAGCGGATTCTAGGCGTGATTTATCATCGATCTGTTGGCTAACTCGGATTTCAGAGTGACCTTGACCTTGAATCTTCACTTAATCGTTAAAAGCGAAATCAAACAGCAACTAACATACACACACACACACACTCTTGAAACTTGCTAACTAAGCTAAAAAAAAAAACAACCAGCAGCGATATTAAAATAAATACAAAAAAAAAATGCCAAACTAGTTTGTTAACTGGCAGAAGTCGCCGCCCAGAACCAGAACCTCTCACCATTAAAAATAAAAAAAAAACGGATATCTGTGTAGTGCATTTTGTTGCGATGATTATCCCACTTAAATTTTACGTACAGGGCTGATCTGTAATAAATCGCGTGCTTTGGTTATTTTGAGTCTTGTTGACGGCTCAATTTATGCTTCAATTTGCGTTAAAATATTTATATTCATATTATTCGATTTCTTGTGTGCCGATAAACGTCAGCGTTTTTCGCGATTCAATCTCAATTAGCAGCATCGGGCTTTGATTATATTATTGTCAGATGCACAGAACAAATACAATTAACGATCAATGTATATTAAGCATTTGAATATTTATCATTTCTTAGGAATTTATTTTCATTTCGTTTGTTTTGGAATATAAAACCTTTTGTTTCTTTTAGTAAGCTCAAAGTATATTTCAATATTAATGTTATCTTGATGAAAATAATTAATAAATCGATTACCGATATTTTCTGATATCTTGGCTTTTAGTTAAATGAACTTTATTTATTCAACTTGTTTCAAATGAATATATGCATTAAAAATAGTGGAGGAATTAGAGTTAAATTCAAATTAGTATTGGTTTTAAAATTCCCTTTCCATTAAATGAAAGATTAAGCTTTAGATTACACGACATGGCATATAAAATATGAATATTAAAGCATATTACAAGCCACATGCTAACAAAGGCAAAAGTCAAAGAAATATATATACTAATTTGGAATTTGGAAATCCATAAAAACAAAAATACCAGTAAAGCAAATGTGAGCTACAAGTCAACACAAGTTCGGATGCCCCAAGACAGATACAATGCGGAATTTCGAAAGGGTTGTAATGATACATCTATAGTTTCCGGCCAGCTCTGTGTCATAGGAGAGGCTGACTTCAATCATTAACCATTAGACCATTAAATGACAGAGAATGTCAATATAGAATCAATTAGCGAAAAATACCAGATTCTTAATCTCAATATAAGTATCTTCAAAGAATAGTTTTACCTCTGATATAATGTCGAAGGGTGAATCAGGAATATCTTGCATATAAT
>JAEIIG010012313.1:0-10459 GCA_018904695.1 Drosophila parvula | reverse complement strand
TTTCTTGGTGGAAGATCAAGCCAAAACGTAGTAACCTAAAATCCTAAAGAAACACAAAAGGTTGAAACTGACTATTTGGGTTAAAGTGATACAATAGAGCAGTATGTCGGCCATCGGCATAACTCGATAGTCAGAAAGTTTCTCTGCACGGCCTCTGCGCACACCGATGATGTTAGCGTTCGTGTTGCGTAGGCAAAGGCGCTCGGGACAGCGTTTTCTTAATAATACAAATGCATGTTTTACTTGTGAATATACTATATTTAATAGTAGTAATTTTAGTAAAAGATAAACTTTTAATTAGAGCACTAATTGCATTCGTTTGATAATTAAAACTTATTTCACAAGGGGTCTTACAAACTAAGCACTAAAATCTACATTACATTATTTCATAGCATTATTAACTTATTTTATATATTCTCCCATATTTTGTAATATTTATGCATTAAATGGTCAAAAAGACTTGTCTTTCCGAACTTGATCTCTTAAATGTTAAACAAACTACAAGTATATCTTTCTTCTTTCTTTTCCTGGACAACGTAATATTATAGATAATTTTTCAAATAAATATGACGGTTCTTTGGTATATTATATATGTACATATAATATAATTTTGTGTAACAACCTGAATGCTTTTGCATTTGACATTGAAAATGTTATATGAAAACATTGATATATATTCTGTTATTTTTAGATTAAAAATATATCTTGTAATATTGTTAAAAGCTACTTTAACACATTGAATAACATCAAAATAAATTTTAGAAACCATACAACAGACACGTCAGAAATTGTCGGGGCTTAATAAGCTCCTCCACAGAAACAGTATCTGTAGCTTATGCAAAAAATAAGTATTATAAATAAGTCTAGTGGTTAGATGAGTAAATTAGGAAATTATGGAGAAAATCAAGTCTGATGTGACTATGCTTTCTGGGGCAAGACTAGTCTTCAATATTTTTCCCTGAGCAACATTTGTGTAACTGAATTAAGTTCGATTACTAAGTGGTTCTGGCAGTATCTTCTTTTTCAATCATATTCACTGTCACCAGTCGGACTGAAATTCAAATCTATCTTCTGTTAGACACCCAGCACCCATAGGAATATCGAAATGCCATTTGAAGCACTTACTCCTTATTCACCAAGCAGTTTGAAAATGGGAAACAGAAAGAAAACAGTTCAACTTCGGCTGACTTCAATTTCCAAAGGCAACAATCGAGGAGGAGGTGAAGAAGACGGCGGATGCCACATGTGAAGGGAAAAAAAGGCGGAGAGACAGAAGGCAGAAGCTGCACATAATCCATTGTTAATTTTACATTTTGGTAACAACTTCCGCCCGACAAGTATCTGGCTGGCATTGCGGCAATTGTCTCCCGGCTGGCTTGACTGTGTGACATTTGACACATTTACTCCCACGCCAAACAGTCGAACATGTGTGACTCTGCCCTGCCCTGCCCTCAGGAAGACAAAGGGTTGAGTTGGGGCTGAGGTTGGGGAAATGTCTGTTTTGGCACTCGTTCGTTAGCAGCCGCCGCAAAATTTCTATTTTGATGTGAAGTCAGTGCGGTCTGGTTCACATTTTTGAGTGGCTTGCCACTACTGGCTGGGAAAAGAGGAAAAGTGACGGTAACGGAAATTGGGGCAAGGAGTCACCGTGGCTTTTGGCTGACTCCTTGCCGCAGCTATTGATGATTCCCGGGGCCATTGTTTGGACCAGGCCAACACACAAGGTTACGGTTAACCGACTGCTGATCAGGGTTGGAATGGGAAAGAAACGAATGGAAGCAATTAATAAAATAACAACTTTGTGCAAAATTAATTGTGTATTATGCAAAAGGCTTGCTAATGGCAGGATATGCATCAACGTACACTGCTGGTCCCCATAAAATATTACAGTGACGACAATGTCTCCTGCAGCCATAGATCCTGCCCACTCCTCCTTTGCTCCAGATCCTGCTCCTGCTGCTGCTCCTGCTGCTGCTCCTGCTGCTGCTGTTGTTGTAATGGCCGTGCGCACCAATGAGCAAATGAACAATTTATTACCGCTTAATTGAACACATTTGGACGCAACCGCACACACACACACACACACACTCCACAGAGGACCTAAACAAATGGCCACATGCAGGCGGCATCCTGAACAGGACCTCCGCATTAAGCAATGCCAGAGGGGATGGCGGTTGCCGACCAGGATAAATGAGCCCAAGACAAGTCTATAAATGCCGGAGCACTTGGACAGGAGCTGGAGGTGCCGTGCTGTGGTCAGGCAACTCAATGAGCAACTCAGCCCGTGCCCCAGAGCAAGACCTAATCCCTATCCCGGGCTGGGTACGGATTTCGAGAATCCGTTTCGTGTACTCGGCTGCATATTAAACGCACGCCTCGCTGCCCAAATTGATTCCTAAGTGGCTGCCGGATTGACAGCTCCAGGACCCCTGTGTGCCCTTTTCTCGACCGGCTATTACGACAATTATGCTGCACTCGACCTGCAACCTGCAGCCTGGAAGCTGGGCGCAATCCGGGCTAATTGCCCATTGAACCCCAAAGAAAGCGGAGGTCCTGGCTTAGATTAGCAGCAACAATACGGCCGGGCCGGGCCGGGACCGGGATCGGGACAACAGCTCACCTTTTAAGTGCCTACTTAGCGACACGTCAGAAACAAAGATTTATGCCGGGATACGGATACGGACGTCGAGCGCCGAAACACCTCGAGTAAATTAAGTGAGTGCCAGGTCCTGACAGAGTCAAGTATGTTTGATATACATGACACCCCCGACTACCTACCTACCTACTAAGCCGCGGCAAAAACAGGGGAATCACACAAAGCGGCCGCAATTTCGCTAAGCATTTGAGCGGCAAACGGCAGAAATGAAGCTACGCACAGACCGCACAGCTCTGGATGGGGCAAGGAGGCCAGAAAAGGGACTCTCACCCCCATCTACTTAGGCCGTATACTCGTCCTGAATGAACTACTTAAGCGCTTTTGGCTTTACAAAATAAGCCAAGCCACAGGTAATGGCAAGAGCAACAGCAGCCGGAGTGGGAGTAGCTACAAACAATAACGAAATATTTTGTATATCCGTTGTGCCGCGAAAACCGCACTGAAAGAGCTTCCCTACACTGACAAATTAAATTGGCCGGAGTTTATTAATTGCAAGTAAAGAATATGTTAATGAGGCAATATTTTAACTGATTATTAAATCTACATTATCATATAGTAAAGATATTCCTACGCAGATTTATTTCGCATATCAAAAGCTGGAAGTTTTGTGCATAAATAATCTAATCCAGACCCAACTTTCTTATCGCAGTGCATGCGCAAGTGAAATGGAGCTGGCGGAAACGGAAGGTGGAATCGAAAGTGGAATAAGAGGTGATCCAGAGACAGGAGCAGATACACTTTATGAACTACAGCCGAAATCCAATTGATTGCCCAGGCACAGAGTCTTTGGCAGCGTTTCCCAGCCTGTTCGCATGGCAAACAATTTGGCAGGCCAAGTGCTTTGGCAGTCAGGCAGCCTGAGTTGATTGTGGCACGCATTGTGGCCTCAGAGGTCGCCACAGGATTCGCAAATGAAAATTTCAACCACGCGTAGGCTTCAGACCGCAACAGAGCGACTCTTTAGCTTTGTTGGATAATTTTCAGCCAATTAAGACTCACTCTGGAGAGAAAATGTTATTTTAATCAAGAAAAATTGAACATGCCGAGAAAATTAGATTTTGAGTGAACCCCCTTTGCTGTTCGATGATTATTGACATAAGTTTTGATTCTGACAAAGAATATTATTTTTATAAATACATTCAGGCGCTTGCTGCTTTTTAAGGCAAATACGAAATATATAAAGCTTCAAAATTTCTCAAACACTTTACGCACTAAAGGAGGCTGGTCTCGCCTGGTAAACATCGAATCTATAATTGCTAAAACTCACAAACTTCACGCACATCTATTAAATACCTCAGCATAGATAATAATATAAAAACCACACCACAAATGTTACATTTTTTAATTCAATTATTTAGTAAATATAGTGACAACTACTAAATAGAGCCATATACCTGAAAATCTGTTACTATCAACACCATTCAGAATCATTAATTTTGATTAAAAGGTTCTCGTCAATGCAATTTCTTTGAAACTTTATACTTTGCATTTTTCAAAAGCGCATAAGTTAAGGAGAAATTAAAGTAAAGTGTCAATATGAGAATTAGACAATTGTTAACATAATTTCTCGGTGTCATCTAGCTTTAAGTTAAAGATATTCAATAAACAATATTTGATCGGCCAGTTCCAAATAAAACGTTTACCCCTTTGGTATTTGTATTTGTTTTAGAGACATGGAATTACATTTATATTGATACACTAGTTTTCTTCCCGACACTAAGCTGCAAAAT
Organism: Drosophila parvula; assembly: GCA_018904695.1. NCBI lineage: Eukaryota > Metazoa > Arthropoda > Insecta > Diptera > Drosophilidae > Drosophila > Drosophila parvula. The sequence continues at coordinate 6,073 of JAEIIG010012313.1, read as the reverse complement.
CTAGCTTTGCAAATCAAGATTCTTAATAGCAAGCCGAACTAAAAACTTGTTAAATAATTTTAAATTAATTTTTGTTAACAGTACTTATTGGACGTTGCACGGACGATAGGGTACTTTCAAAAGGGTCATACCGCGGGTTCGGGGTCATGGCTAATTAAATTATTCTAAAAAGCAATTCAGGCTATATTTCAGTTTATAAGTCGATCTAATTTTTACCCATTGTAAAGGAAATCGCGAGGAATAAATTGTAAATTTACATGTTCCTGGGAAGGGCAATTTTAAAAGAGTGTCGCCGGCAAACATGTTCTGTCAAAAAAAAACGCGTTTGTTGTGCCGAAAAATTAAAAAAATGAGATATAAAATGATGGATAATTTGTTTTATAAGTAATCTTATTAATTTCTACAGTCGAAACAGTTTTTTATCTTATTTTTATCATTTTGAAACTAAGGTGCATTTCAGTTTTTAGGACTTATGTTATTATTAACCCACTCCATCACAGCTCTTTGGTTCAAACCTACGCGCACTATCGTCTACCGAACATCGCAGCTCGCACTAATCGAATCTCTCAGCGCTATCGATACATCGATAGGCGAACGTGCGCAGCTGATGACCAGCAGTTGTTCGCTTATTATTTTACAAAACGCGCAATTAATCCGTTAAACACGCCGATTAAATAAAGATAAACACTGCTTCTGGGACGAAGGGAAAATGCAGCGGACGGCCTTCTAAGGGGCGAAGCAGCTGCTGCTTCAGAGCAGCGAAGGAAACACCTCCACGGCGCCGCCCCAGCGACCACTTGTTGTTGTCGGTCCATTGGACTTTGCTGTGCCGCTTTCCATCTTCATCTACATCGAATACTATATACTCGGCCGATTCCACCCAATGCAAGATTCGAAATACTCCCGGACCAGGGGCATACTCCACAATCGCAGCAGGCGTCGAACGGAACAACAAAGGCGGCGCACGTCACTCGATTTATCTCGTTAATTTGTTAAATTCTCATTCCGTAATTCGGATCCGTAGCACGCGAGTCGTCAATCTCTGTGGAAAGCAGCGGCAGCATAATCGGAGTGCCAACATTAGTCGTATCTCAAATCAAGCAGCGAACAAATCAGCGATTAAGCATCGATCACTTTATTGCCGCAATCAAGTGTTCAGTAGTTAAGACGTGAGTACCTGCTCTACCTAGTAAGTAGTTCGAGATTAGCACCGTCTCAGTCCCCCACTGACTTCGTATCTCGCCGAACCATTGCGGAGAGATATCGCTTTGACCCGTAGGCCAGTGACTTGGTGGCCCATCCATATTTCTTATGCAAATCGTAAGCGAGAAAGTTCAGGGCTACGGCGGAGAACTTGGATGTTGGTTTCGCAGCAACTTTACCTGCAGTGTATTAGGTTTATCAATGCCAACAAATACTATAAAATTATCATACTTACACAAGAATGAGCTCTTATCTAGCATGGTCTTAATCCAAAGTATTAAATGCCATCTAGGTGAACCAATAAATTCTAAAGGTGGTCATTATTTATGGCCATTGCAACGTCTAGGGGAGTTATTCTATCATACGTTTTATATGTAGTATTTAGTTATAAAGTTTTATAGTTATTCGCTCTTTTTATGGCCTTGCAGGGTTATAGCCATGTCCGTCTAGTCTTTCTTCTGAATGAAACTTTGCATATAAAACATAGCATAGAAACTAGGGGAATATTATTAGATTATACATTATTACTATTAGAATTATTATAAACATATTCTTGATGAGTATCAACGACAGAGTCGATCTAGCCTTGTCCATCCGTCCGTCGTGTATCCGTCTGTGCGTTTCTACACAAACTAGTCTTTTAGTTTTATGAATGTGTTATTGTCATTAGGATTAAGTGAGAATTTCATATCAAAATAGTAGAAAAAAGTATTTAAATGATATATTAGAAAGTAATACTTTTTTCTACTATGTATTTTATACTGTACATTTTAGTTACAAATTAAGGAATACAAACTACAATTTGTTGTAATGATAGGTTTTTGTTACCGGCACCCAAAAATAACTGCTGCCAACAGCTTTTCCTACCGTATAGAAGTGCTCTTTGCGCTTACCTCGGGCAAATCCCCCGCGACGGCTAATCGCGTATGTTATGTATCTTATCGATAGACAGCAGTTAATTGTCACAGATACCCGGCAACCAGCTGTAATCCGCCAATCCAACTTCTCAGGCTTGCTTCGCGGGAACAAGTCAGTTCTGGCCTGGCCAGCAGCAGGTGCAGTCCGTCCGCCGCGAAATTAATAAATAACAAATATAAAACATATAAATGAAAAGATAATTTGGGTCTATTTTCAAGTTCAGTGGAACAACCGATAGCGCAGAAAGAAGAACAATAACAAGTCGAACACTTGTTGTCCGCAGATAAGATTAAAGGTTAAAAAACGGACTCGGACCGGCCACCCCATGAGCTGTGACTAACGCCCACCTACACAAATACTAAAACTTTCCAAGATTAACGATAAACTAATTCATTTTTACTATTCATAAAGTAATTAATTAATAATTGGTTGTTAATTGTTGTTCCCTTCGCACAGATTGACCTTCCACAATGGCGGGGCAGAGTAAGCTAATCAACCCACTGTGCATCTCCTGCCAGGAGTTCCAGCACCCGTGGACAGACCACTGCGTTAGCGCCACTGCCGGGATCCTCCTCTCGGCAACGCCCTACTGCCTCCGTGTCTACACCGTCGTCTACGCCATCTCCTTGCTGATGCGCCACAAAGTGCCCAGCTTGGACGATCTGCGGCGCACCCTGCTGGGGATTATACAATCGACAGCGTTCCTGGTCACCAACGCCTACACCTTCATCCTGTACAATTGTCTGCTACGAAATGTCCTGGGTCGCTATCACTTCTCAACGGTGGCGTTTATACCATGCTTCTTTGCCTCATTCAGCGCCATTCTGGTGGAGCGTCCCGCCCGCCGGCCCCTGCTCACATTGTACGTGGCCAACGTGGCCACGGAGTCGCTGTGGAAGATGGCGGAGACAAGGGGCTGGGTGCGATCTATACCCCACGGCCAGACTCTTATCTTTGGCGTGAGCATGGCGGCACTACTCTACCTCTATCGACTGGGCGTCTCCAAGGATTCCATCTTCAACATTCTCCGCATCTTTGTCGGCAAGGAGGAGGCGGGACCGGTGGCCAAGGCCGTCCCAATAGTTCCTGGCGAGCAACCAGCTCCGGCCAGACGCCGACCCACCGTTAGCTTCTCCTCCGTCTCGGACTGGGTGCGTGTCTACAGCAACCTGATCTACGCCAAGCATGCCAGTTGCGGACACCAGCAGAGCTGCATTGGCTACTCCGTGGTGGGAGGTATCAAGCCCTTTGTGGGAGGGGTGGCGCTACAGGTGGCGCTCAAGTTGGTGATGAACGTGAAACGGATTGTAGCCGGAAATATGGCGTGGAAGAAGCAGGTCTTTAACCAGAACACCTTGCAGCTGGGACTGTTCATGGGCAGCTTCTCCTTCCTGTACAAAGAAAGTAGCGAACCTTGGCGATCGGTTGATCAGCGCTGATTGGCAGTAACCATCTTGATCTTTACAGGCGGTCTCCTGTCTGCTGCGCCATAGTTTCAACCGGGATGATGCCAGATTTGCCATTCCCGCCGGACTGATTTCGTCCGTAACCTTCACATTGTATCCGGACAACACGGTGGCCTTGTACGTCATGTGGAAGGCGCTGCAGGTGGGCTAACTTTGTTTTTCGAGATTAAAGTTGTATTTCAACGCAATACTCTCCATGCAGATCATTTGTGCCAAGGCCCAGGAGCGTGGCATTCTGCCGCACGTCCCGCACTTTATGCTGTTCCTGTACTCCTTCTTTACGGCTGTGCTCTTCCATGCCGGCATCCTGGAGCCCAAGAGCCTGCGCCCCAGCTACTACAAGTTTCTGCAGGCCATCTCGGGCGATAGGTGAGCAAAGTTCAGCCGCGCTGCGTAAGCATTCGATTAACGATCCCTTATCTTTGGCAGACTAAGCAGGTTTAATCTGAGCGCCTTCGATGTGTTCGGTTTGGGCAGTCAGCAACAGGCGCTGGACACCGTTAAGGCTCTGAACATCGTGGAGAAGACACCGCTGCCAGCCTTTTCGTTCGCTTCCTGAGCCCACAGTCAGTCGTCTATCTTAGCGGCCTCACCCTACATATCTCCATGTATCCATAAATCTGCGTTCTATAGGTATTTGTATATATACTACAAGAGTCTCCCGCTCTCTGAGAGCGTCCAACGATTACTAAACTAAGCAAGTGTGGGTGGATTGTAAATTATATTGACTGTTCTTCTTGATATCAGTTTTTTATCAATAAAACTCTGCATAATAATTATGAAACGAACATATCTTGGGGTATTTCTGGGGCTCTTAATATAATATCACAGTTTATCAATAAAATTTAGTTCTGGGAATATTTTTAATTTCATTTTTAGGTAGGTATAAGTAGTGAGGCCCATACTAGGGCCTCCATGTAGAGCCTGGCTAGCTTTTGGTCATTCTAATTTTCCAACAACATGTTACTTATTATTTCAAAGAGGTCATGGTTTGACTGAATCTAAATCTTTGTAAAGAAATATCTGTGTCACAGAGGGACAAAATGCTTACACTCCACTCATGATGTCATATTGCTCAGAACGGAAAGACAAAATCGAGTCACAATTATTGTCGTAGAAGGACAAACTCAAGCTTAGTGAGCACCTTAAATTATTATCAAATCTTTTGGTCAAACCCCTTTTGTCTGCTGCTTGATCTTTCTAACAAAAAATCCCTCTTTATACATAAGTAGTATATAAATTTTAAGGATTATATAGGAATAACCATGTGCTTTTTTCCATTTCAAAGTGTTTCACTCGAATAAATAAATGTCTCCTTAATTCTGTAATCTCTCGATTTGTAGAATAAGAAAACCAGAACAGCCCCGAAGTCTTTAAAGCTTTGCAGCTGTTTCTCAAACTGTGGATTCTAAAGAGAGAAAATTGTATGGAAATTAGCTTTTTAGCCGGTGGGAACTTTGAAATGTTGATAAGGAACCCCATCGTCTGCGGATTACGCAGCGTAAACAAACCGCAACGAAACCGATCGGCAACATATTTGGTCTCGCGTGTGTGCGATAACCATCTCACTGGACGCAATTGTCCAGAATCATTTGCCGCGATTGGAAAGCCAGGGCACACCTGTCGCCTGTGGCTTCTGTGGAGCGTCCCCGTATCGCAGTAGCATTTGATGGCTGGCCAAGCACTAACGTATGGCGAAATTCGAGCTAGGTGGATGACTAAGGGCAGCTGATACAAGAAACGATCCAGCTAAAATAAGCGGAAACCTCAAGCTAAAAAACTGATAGTGATATATTATAAATAAGTATTCGGCTGGAATTAATCTAAGTTTGGACTAGCCACAAGAGAACTGCGAGATTTGGCTATAACTTGGCACCACTTCCAACGATAACCTTTATCACCCGTCTGGAACCAATTCCATAATCGCAGTCCAATAGTCAAAGTGGAGTCATGGCGGCACAAAGCAAACTGGCTGAGGTTGCCTTCAATTGCAGCTGCCAGGAGTTCATCCATCCCTGGACCTCGAGCTGCGTCTGCGCGGCGGCTGGTATGATGCTGTCCATATTTCCCGAGAGTCTGCGCATTTATGGGACAGTGTATCTGGTAAGTTGAATACTTGAAGGGATTAATAAATCGGTTTAAAAGTGTGACTAATATGTAAATAATATGCTAATAAAATTCTAATATGCTAATAATATGTAGTAATTCCTCATTGAAAAGACTTCAAAGCTACAAATTGTCGTAATATGGTAGACATTTTCTTTCAATTTTATTGTCTATATTAACTCTACTTCTAAAAACAATAACAAAAATCCAAATCGGCAAATCGAAGCTTTTATACCCTTGCATAAATATACACGCGGCAACTGTTATTCGAGTTAAAACAAAAATGTATGTAACTTTAATAGGACTAAAGTTGACGTACATTATTTATTTATTTATTTATTTATAAAGAGCTAACAAATAATTAAAATTATGAGCTAGCA
>JAEIIG010012307.1:0-12508 GCA_018904695.1 Drosophila parvula | reverse complement strand
TATTTAAAAATTAATCTATATATTTATTATTTTTTATATTATCCTACGATATTTCTTCCTAACAATTTATATTCGCTTCTGGAAGCGAACGTTGGCCATCCCTGAACACATTCTGGCAGTTGTGAAATCGGAATTTCATTCAGTAATTAGCTCAGACTCCGCTGACATGTCGATAAGCCGCTTGATGAATTTGATTTGAAGCCGAATCACCTGCCAGCTCCCCGATTACAATTAAGCGGTATTAGAGGCTCCTCCCCCCAGCTGACGTAGCGGTACAAAGTTTGACCGACGTCTGACCAGCGGACCAATAATTCGGTAATATTATTCGCGAGCGGCCCTTGGATTTCGGATCGCTTCGAAGGTGAGCGAGCGTCTCGACACATTCGAGTGATCGATAGACGATGGATCGATACCGACTCTGACGCATGCAATACTGGGTTTTTATACACACTGTACGCCCTAGGGATTACGAGAATTGATTGGGTTTATTTTTGGAAATATTAGAAGGAAAATAAATCAATAGATCGTAATTAAAGAGGATACAAGTCGTGATAATTAGCTGCAGACTCTGTCAGGTATTTAACGGATAAAAACATTGAAATAGCATACAAACTATTCCATTCTAGATCAATTGAAGGATCAATCAAAGTTATAACGATCTGGGAAATATATTTAAGAGCATTACTTACTTGCGTGTATTTGTACAGAATCCATAATTACCTCCTTTATATTTAAGAAATAAGTAAAATACGACCACACACAATGTAATATATATTAAATAAATTATTAGCATTATTTTATTTTCGATATTGTTACATTGATTGCATTAAATCAATAGATATGCTTTATATATCTTAAACTTTAGCTGTTTTATAACAGATTCTTTAAATTAAACAACGTCATTATACAGGATATACAAACTCAGCTTTTAACCTTTATCAAATGTGTAAATCCCTTTTAAAAGTAAGACACCAATTGGCTCCCAGGTGTCTTAATAAGTTCGCAATGGCTAGAACCACCTGTTGGTTCGGCTAAGACCGTATAATGCTCAGATAATAGGCGTTTGCGTCAAGTCGGCATTATAATTGTTAAATAAAATATTTCCGAATCCAATCGAGCAGCTGATATCGCGTATGAGCCATAATAGAAATCCCCGAAATAATGCACATTTAATTGATAAGATACTCCAGTTAAACCCGCGGTTAATTGAATAAGTTCCCCTATGCCGCACCGCGACCTTCGATGGAATGCGAGAAAAGTGTGGAGAATTAAATGGCAATCTATTTAAGTTGCATTTCGCTGCTTTTTGCGATGCTTTTAGTTTTTATTGTTAAGTGTATGGCGTGCGAGGCAGATAAATAGCATAAATAAATAGGGTTTGTTGTTGAGAGAGTTGGAGATTCGTTCGATGATGATGGGAAGTCACTTCGGTTCACTTCAGCAGCGCACGCCATCTGCAAGACAGAGACAGAGTACAATTAGAGCATTTTTCTTTCCTTTTCTTAATTCTTCTTCTGTTATATTTTGTTGTTGTCTGTAATCTGAGGTGACGCACTGGGGCGTATACGTAATGCGTATGCGTGATATGGTCATGACACCCACCTGCATTGTAGGCAATGATGCGTCGACAGTTGCCGCGATGGTCGTGCATGTGGCACTTCGGACACGGCTTCTCCATCCCGTGCGTGGCCAGAATCTGGCCACGATGGATCCCATTTGGCCTGAGGAAGATAACGCGACGCGATTCGGTGGGCGCCGGGGCACAGAACACGATCACGGCCCACAGGCACAACGAATAAAGCAGAAGTTGTTGCATTGACATCTCGCTTTTGGGTCAACACACAGACAATGGGGGATTGCAATTGGATTTCACGGTACTCGGTACTCTCTCCGGGAGGTTGAGATATCACAAAAAAAAAAGTGGAGCTAACCAGTGAGTGGCTTGCTCCAATGCCGGCAGTTAACTGATTTTATACGAGTTTGGGGTAGCACTTCTTAAGTGCTCTGCCCGCTTGTCTTTTCATTAAATTGATAAACCCGTCACAGGGTGTTCCAACGACCATTTGAGTAAATGAGCCAACTGAAGTGATTAGCAAAATGAGTGAGCAAGTGAACAACAAAGTGAGCAAGTAAGCAAATGAGTGAGCAAGTGAATGAGCAACTCAACATCTGAATGAACTGTCACATCAAATCAAAAACAATTGAAAAATTGGGGGAACAAGTGAGCTGGTGAACAAATGAGCAACTAAGTTAAAACTTAAAAAATGTAAATTTTATTTAATTCCTTTTTTTTGTCAACTCATGAGGAGCTATTTTCACCATTCGGTCACCCTGTTTCTTTTTGGGGGGGTCTGCTTCTGGGCCTCTCTGTTTCTCAGGGGGAAATCTTATCTTTTCCTCCATGCCATTTGCAATCTGTGTAATTGAGTGCTCCGCCTTTGCCCAGCACTGATTTCGTTGCCGAGCGACAGCGCGCGTTGGTTACCTGAGCACGGGTCCCGATAATTTCCGATATAATATCATCATCATCAGTGACGACCTCACTGCATTTGCATAGGACGTGGCCCATTTCACGATCCAGCCAGCTTAACCCTCTATTTTGAGGAGAACTTCACATGAAAAACGTTGATTTAATACTTTGGCGGAACACTTAAATCACTTATGGAACTGGCAACTACATATAAGCGGTTGCGGTAATATTAGATAATTGAGCTCAAAAAAAATTGATAATGATTTTAAAAGTTGGCCAATAAGCTGTTTTAAGCTCAAAATAAACAAATACTTGGAAGTACATTAGAAAATAGTTTATTTTTGCTGGAAAATAAATATAGTTTTAGATTTAATATATGAAAGGAATATAAAATATGGAGCTTGCAAGTGTATAAATATAAAACTATTATTCGAAACAGAAATACTTATGTACGATACATTTTTTTGAAAGTTCTCCCAGCTTTTCTTTAATAAAATATATTATTAAAATGTAAACAAATTGATTAATATGCAGTTTTTCGATTATTTAAAAATCACCTTATCTAAAGTAGCTGGCAAATAGATTAACTAACAGGCTCTTTAAAAAAAAAAAACAAACGTCGGGGAATAGATAACCCCCTATATATTTTTAGAGCTGAGTAAGAACGTGGGTTAATTGGCTCGTGTTTCCCTATTTTCGGTGATCGAAGCAGATAGCACGCTTCCCGCTGAGCCATGAACTTTGACAATTTGAGCGGCGGTGACTTTTACGCTTCGTAACGATCGCCGGAGTGAGCCATATGAAATTCCGTTTAAAAAAAGAGAGTTCTTTATTATTTATGCCCCATCATCGGCGGGCGTATGTGGGCGATGATTACCACGCGACTCCCCCCATTGAACGTTTAACGTTAATGGGACGACGGGGCACGGGAGACGTCACAGATCTATTTGTTCGCTCTTATCGCAAAAATTATTGATAATCGCAGTGCTGAAATTTCCCGAAAATGTGACCGAAGAAGGGTCTTTGGATATCTGGCGGCGTCCGCCCCTATAAATACGGTGCTGAGTCAGCCAGTCGATTCTCCGTTATCTCCCTACGGCCAATGTCTTGTATCTTTTGTATCTTGTATCTTGTATCTGGCGTCTGCGGTATCTGAAACACACCAGAATTCGCAGTATTTCATCATACCTGCGTTACCGGCGACACGTGATGTGACGTAGTTTCAATTTCATGACGAAGCGCAAGGGTTAACGTCCACCAAGGTGGTTCCATCTGGGGTTTTCTAGTCTTCGGGAAAACTTTTAGATTCAGGCATCGGTCCAAAATCTCTCAGCTACAACGTTTAAAGTTTACTGCGCATTTTAGAAACTAAACGTTGGCATGAACAACCTCTAGTTAAGGTCAAAAGGTACTTGAATGCCAATCTGTCTTTGATTTTCTATTACCAATATTTGCATTACCTTTATGGTAAAAATACTTGCCCTGCTTTGGGCTTATCTCTAGGATTTACAAGATCTGTTTTCAGTTTTAATTTCACTTTAATCACGGGGCCAACACAGACTTAAAATAAACACATACTAAAAATAAACTAAGCTTATCGGATGATTCCATTTTTAGACAACCTGCACGGGAAAGATAAAATACATTTGTAAGCGCAAATAATTTTTGGGAAATCATGAGCGAAGGAGACCCCCGACACTCACCCGGCGGCAGCGGCCGTGATGGTCGCGAATAAAGCCGTGTCGGCAGCGGTTGCCCCGCGTATCGAAGAGCATGCCCTTGCCAAGGAGATCCGACTCGTTCTTCGCCACCTTGTTGGACTGCGTGGCGTTCATCTGGTTAAAGTAGATTACCTTGCCGGTGCCGGTGCAGGGGGAGCCGAGTAGCAGGACCAGGAACAGCACCAGGCCGCCGGGCAAAATAAGAAGCGACAGAAGCGATCGCATCTCGATCCAAGGGTTTCAATCGCACTGAGCGCTCTTCCGCTCTGCGGCACTGAGGCGCGGCGGCTCTGCGAATTCGTGTTTGGCCCGACGATCCATCTTATCAGCCCTGATTAGCTTATTTGTTCAGCGGCGACGAGTGGCTGTATCTCGCTGCCGGACACTCCCGAATCTCCGGCGGTCTATCCGGGATCTGTTGTGGTCACTCGGACGGAGAGTCCGTCATCCTGGCATACTTTCCGGCGGCAGCACCGAATTCTTTCGTAGAAGACTCTTGGGCTGAGGCCCGGTTACCCTTTAGTTGCAAGTGGATAAAATGTTTTTTGGCAGGCACTTTAACCTGCACATTTAATTAACTTAAACTGATTTAAAAAATGGAATTTGTATTTATTTTAAAACTGATTTGTGTTTATAAAATGCGGAAATAATTTGTAGTTTTTATTCCAAGCTGAAATTGGGTTTCTATTTTTTCGTTAAACCAAAAATAAAATATATTGTAAATGAAAGAAAACAGCGAGCCCACTCACCTCCAAGCGTTAAGAGCCCTTTACACAATTTCAAAAGTAAAAATACATTCGTTTTGATTGAAAAGGTTGACAGACCTTTTTGGCAAATGTTTTTTTTTTTTGTTTTTCGAAAAGAGATTTCCAAGTGCTTCAAGTTTTAATTGGAAAAATGTCACAATTTCTGACAATGTTTAAGTTTATTTCTAAATGGTTTGTATACACGTTTTTCTTGGCACAATAAACCCATTTGATTTAGCGCCAGAACTCATAATTTTATCCTAATTAATTGTGAAATTATATCTGCAGATTAAGAGGCTCTCGGCTGGTTTAAAGATTTCATTTATTTTCACATGCTCTATCGTCTTACATCACAAGGAGGAACTGTAATTTTGTTTTCTTCTGTCTGTTCGCGTACTGCCTTCATTCTCTGACTCTTCCCAATTCATTTCCGCTTTCTTCTGGTTTTTTATCGAGCGGTAGCGCCCGGCGCTGCTCGATATACACAGTTATCGGGATCCACAGTGATGAGCTCTGAGAACAGAAAAGAAAAACATAAACTGGGATTCCTAGAATAATTTCCTTTTAATTTCAATTATATTTGGATTTGTATTAATATGAGTTTATTTACTATTTAAAATGTAGCATTACAATATATTAAGGAGACCCTATGTTTAAGTTTCTTTAAAGTTTTATATTTAACCTGAGGTTAGTTAATATTTAAATTAATTGTAAAAGGGTTTTAACTGTGTGCTACCTGAATTCCAACTAAGATAGATTAATATTTGGTTAGATTCTTTCGCTTATCGCCTTGATTTGGATGGAGAATACTATTAATATATTTTTTTATTTTAACCAGAGGTTAAATCGCTTTGGCTGTCTAACCCGCTGACCCCCACTTACCCTGAGCTGCATCCTTGCCGCAACTGTGCTGGCCCTGATTCCTTGGCCTGCCCCGCGACCTGCGTGGCTCCCGTTCCGCATTCCGCCCCTCCTCCTCCTCCTCCGAGGTGGACATCGTCTTCTCCGGCGCTCTCCTCCGTATCGGCGTCGTGGCCTGCACGACTCCGGGCTGTATCTCCGGCTGTGTCTGCGGCTCCTCCCGCTCCTGGAGGATGTTCTCGCTGGACGAGTGCTTGGGCGGCCGGCGACGTCGGTGGCGCAGGCGCTGCGAACTGAAGCTCTCCTCGCGGATGACCAGTGTGCCGGCCTTGCTGGTGCGCAGGTAGTAGCGCGGCGCCTTCGCCACCTCCTCCTCCTGGGCGAACTCCGGCGACGAGTGGCGGCCCTTGGAGAGGCTGAATCGCTCCAGAATGGAGCTGTGCGAGCGGCGGTAGCGCCTCTTCTCTCTGGGACCCGAGCTGGACGAGTTCAGCGTGGAGGTGGAGGGCGGTGTGGGATAAACGGGAAGGTCCTCCACCTCGGCCTCCGCCTCCTGGAAGCGGACGCCGCGCAGGGAGCTGGAACGCCGCGAGCTGGACGAGGGTTCCCAGTTGGGCAGCTCGTGGGTGCTGAAGTCAATGCAGCTGCCGTGCGTTTGCCGCCGTCGCCCGCTTTCCCGGCTCGAGCTGGGCGTGGGCGTTATGGTGGGCGTGGGCGTGGGCGTGGCCTCGGCAATGTGCAGTCCATGGAAGTTCCTCTCCAGATTCGCCGTGGCCGAACGCTTGCGACGGCGCGGCGAGTCGCCCGATTTGTAGGTTTCCTCCCGGAGCCCATTGGCATCCACCAGAAGGTTGCCCGCATGATCGTAGAGCAGGATCCGGGGCAGGGCTATGTTGCTGCAGCTGCGGGATGTGCTCAGCTCCCAGTTCCAGTGCTGTGGCTTTCTCAGCTTCAGGCTTAGTAGATTGGCCAACGGATCCGCCTCCTCTTGCTCCTCCTCGTCGAAAGCCTGCCCCTCCAGCAGGTTGCCTTCAGCTGCCTGGGACATGGCAGTTCATGGACCAAAGATCGTCTCCTTGGGTGATCTTTTCCCTGATATATATATCTAATATATATATATATATATTGGTTGGATTTTCTGGGACTCCGCTTCCTTCCTTCCACCTGTTGGTTGTCCGTTTTTCTTTCTGGCTGTGCCTTTATCCGACGGGGCTCTGCCCCTTCTCCGGCGGCTGATCTCTCGCTGCTGCTTTGGCCTTTGGCCAATTTATTGTTTATCTCAACTATGTCTGTACAGGTGGCACTCGATGTGGGGTACTTGAGAGCACTCAAATCAGTCTGTTTTTTATGAATATTATTATATTTTTACACATATTATTTGAAGGTATATTTACTCAATTTTTCAATGGATTTTTAATGTGTTATTCGTGTTGGATTTATTATATTCTTTCATAACTCTCTTCACATATAATATATGTATGTATGTATGTTTATATTTATATATAATATTTGTTGTCACTATTTGGCTTTGTAATCGAATGTATCTCTCCTTTGTTTTGAATCCACCTTACTCGATGCCCACTGCCTTTTCCTTTGGATGCTGCCCACGCTTTCAATTATTTTTGGCTTCTTTTTTTCAGCATTCTCTCGCTCGGCGTCTTTCTCTTTAATGTTTCGCTATTTTTAGTCGATCCGCTCCCAGAAACTGTCCGTTCCCGTTCGGATTTCCCAATTTTCCTCGGCTCCGTCGCGAGTTTTCCCCTACTCCATCACCTTGCTGTTGGTGGTGACATTTGAGTGGGGGGACGCGCGACACACTGTGCCACTTTTTGGGCCACTGAGACACAGACACCGAAAAAAAAGAGGGGGAACACAAACAGAGAATGTGAAAACAGCTGCCGTCCCGCTCCAACTGGCGTCGAACGTCTCTGTCGTTTCGGTGGTGCCCCCGATCAGCTGCGATCTCTGTGAGACCTCTGGTGTTCCGCCCGCCAACGTGCCTCGTAGCCAACTGTTCGCATCGGCGGCATCTAGCCTTTGGGCCCCAAAAAGAGCCAACCCCTCGCAGCCAACCGCGGCAGCCCCCACTGGGATTCCGCATATTTCACGCTCTCACACAGCGAGATCTTGTTTTTATTTTTTTTTTTTTTTGTGGCCAACTGAGATCAGGGAGAAATCGGATCTTAAATACTCTTGGAAATACAAAGATAACTTTTTATAATACAAAACATATTTTTCATATAGTTTTCTTTAAATAAAATATTTATTTGGAACATTTATTTCAAGGCAAGACTGTTTTGTATCTCTTAAAAACATTCAAAGCTTATAAGCTTATAGCTGTAACTTTCGCTTTCATTTTATTCTTTATCAGTATTATTTTTCCATAATTAAAATATCTTAAATTGTTTAGTATTAATCCAATATTAATTGATAATTAATAAAAAAAAATACACCTTGGATCCTTCAACAAAATTCAATTGGACTCTCCCACTAAAAATCTTCCAAGTGTCACCTCTTAAGACAGATCATAAATCTAATCTTAAGTTCAACTAACCGCAGATCAAAACGATAATGCCTGTCCGCATAGCGTATACAAAATTTCAGTGTCTTTCTTCACGCAAAAAAAAAAAAAAAGAAGAAAGAAATTGTTGTTTATCTATCTACCCGAGTCGAGGAAAACACACGATTTTCTGTTATGTTATTGGGAAATGACTGAAACATATGTGGCCGCCGCTGCTCGGCTAATTTGCACCGCCTTTTCGCCGCACTCTTGGTCCGCAGTCCGCTTTGCCATTGAAAAATGACAAACAAACAGAAAAGCTGAGGAAAAGTGGAAGAAAGAAAACGCCAAGAAAGTGTATGAGGAAAAATGACTTTTCACATACTTATTCCTCTCATCAGCTGAGGGTCCTGACACTTGCCAGTGATTCAGCCGCCGGGAATGTGCGCTACTCGATGGGATTCGATTGAGAAGATATCGATTACATATCGGCCAGAATCGTTAGTTTATCGTGAGTTTTCTTAAATCTTATAAGGTTAATGGGGAAAAAAGAACATCTTAAGATGCAAAACTCTTTTTATATGTAATGCTAATATCCTATATATTAGATTCTTTATAACATCATCTCTGACTATCTTTTAGATATGCCGATATGCCCCATTGACGACACGGCAGAGTGCCCTGCCAAGTTCCTATATAAATATTTGTGCCATTTCCGCCAAGGCCGTCTCTCCGGTGCCTGCCATCCTCTGCTATCCCCCTTTGAGGCGGGTGCTTTCCCGCCCAGCCAAGCTCATGGCAATTATGTTTGCGGCTAATTTGTTGCGCGCCCCCGGCTAAAAATCTAATTTATGCGGACATTGATGCATCGTCACGAGGCGTGAGCCGCAATTAGGGCGCCAAGTCTGAAAGTATGCAACACACATGTGTGGAGCACACGCGCCGGCATGCCGGGCTCCATGCCACCGGAGAGGCCCGGACAAGGTCAGAAGGTTATCGCCACCGATAAGCCGCTGAGACTGTTGCCTAAGCGATGCGACCAAAGCCCGGAATAGTCGAGCTGCAGACGACGCAATGAGCAGATCCCTGGTTTTAATCCTTTTGCTGGCGCTCGCCGGCCTGGAGCTCCTGCAGGCCCGCTCTCTGCCGAACAAGCCGCACAGGCGATTCATTCGGAAACGCATCTCGCCCACAGATCCCAATTTGGAGATCATCGAGGTCAAGGAGGTGTACTTCGTAAGGCGGCCCAAAAAGGTGGTCACCACCATCGACGAGGACGAAATGGATTGGCGCATTCGCTGCGACTTCAATCCCAGCCACGACGAGTGTTGGTTTCTATTTTGATTAAATTCTAAATTGACAAGTTAACAAGTGATTCATTGCAATTCCCAGTAATCCGTGTCGTTTATTAGATTAGATTAAATACAGCATCATCACTCACCGAGCACTTGACGTAAACACAACTTATTTACGACTCACTATTAGCTAACAAAAAACTAAGTCCCCCCTTTGTTCCGTACATTATTTTTTTTACGAAAATCTATATAAAAATGCTTGTTTTTTGTTTCAGGCAAAGGTTTTGCCAAGCCACCAGTTGCTTCTACCTTACCCACGACGAGAGCCACTACTACTACCACCACAGTGAGACCCAGAACCACTCGCACTACTCCTAATTTCATATTGAGCGATTGTTACTTTGATCCCACTCTCGAGAAATGTAAGTTTGTCAAAGAAATCTTTATATTGAGTGAAAAATTATGATTATTCATCTTTTTCAGGCGCTCCTTCAACCACTTCAACGACCACCACAAGTACTACAACCACCACGACGGAATTACCTCAGATTCCGGAGCTCGGCCCACCTGAAAATGAGCCTGAATCAGATCTAAATTACGATGACAATACACCTGCAGAAGAGCCCGAGCCCGAGCCTGAGCCTGAGCCTGAGCCTGAGCCTGAGCCTGAGCCTGAGCCTGAGCCCGAAGAGGAGTCCACACCAAATCCAGATGAGGATATCGAACTCCAGGAGGATAATGGCGATGATGATGATGGCAATGGCGATGACGATGATACCTATGATCCGGATGACAACGATCAAGACGACGATGGCGATACCAATCCTGATGAAGAAACCAAATCGATTGGCTACAATGATCAGTCCGAGTGGCATATAAACAATAAATAAGCCGGAAGTCTAGATACATATACTAGCTAGTTTCCTAAATTAAGTTGCAATAAAATGGCAATTGCGGAAATAAACGCAGCGCTTTTGTAGTATGTATATTCAAAATGGATCTTAGCACAGACTAGATCCAGTTCGAGAATAAAATGTATATGATATAGGCCTGATTATCTTTTGCATTCGGCGGGCACCATTTCTCAGCTATTCGCAGCCATTTCAGATACTTTTCAGCCTCGCCAATTGTTATGTAATCACTAGTAGCTCGTGCCATTGTGGGTCAATTCCAGATCAGTGCGTCCGAGTGTAAATATCAATTGTACGTACACTACTTAACAACTCTATATGTATGTGTTCTATTTATATTCCACATTTGCCAGAGGTTCCGGCTCTGCGTAAAAAAAAAATGCGTAGTACGAGGCGAAATGTCAGAAGCAAACAGGAGATAATAATCGAGTGAGAGAATGAGCTAGGGATCAATAGCAGGTCGAGCTGCCTTGACCTTTGCCGTTCAACATGAACAGGGCGCTAAAAATCCCCCTAAATATGTTGTGGCAGCTTGTTTCCCAAGTTAAAGTTACTTTAGAGACAAATATAAATATATATGTTGGTTGAGGAAATCAAAGAAAAACATTTGATCGGGGAAATGTGACAGATTCCGTTGACCCTTGTTGCCGAAGGAACCCACCCTATGTGACAGCCTTGATATGAGTGTCACAGTGTGACCAGCTGGTGGTGGCCTGCACGTAGAGATACTGTATCTTTGTGTGAACATCTTAATGCTGGTCTCCCTTTTGTCCAGATGAGATAAATCAGAGTACAATTGGGCACGATCTGCGATGATTGTTGTTGCTCGCAAATTGAATTACCGGCGACGGGTCGAGAAAATGCGAGGCAAGTGACAAGTGACACACAAAGGCGACGGCGAGGCGAATAAAACGCCTGGAAATCGGAGCCCGCAGGTCAGTCTCAGCCGAGAAGTCGTCGTTCAGTCTGGTTTTCAGGAACCACAGGAACCACAGGAACAGAAGTAACACCAGGCACTTGGAAAACGGGAAATAAGAAGATGAATTACCTGCAAGGATCGCTGCTCGTCCTCATGCTGGCCGGAGTTTTGCTCCGCGTCCAGGCGGGACTCTTCGATTGCGAGGACAAAATACCCGGACTGAGCGATGTCGGCGATAAGATATCCGAGATATCCGGCAGCAGCAGCAGCTCCGAGCACGAGGTGCGTGACTTCTTCAAGAACGTGGGCTGTCACATCAAGGAGGGCGCCAAGAAGCTGGGCGAGAAGGCCAAGGATCTGGGCGCCGAGCTCAAGGAGGGCGCCCAGAAGCTGGGCGAGAAGGCAAAGGTGCTCGGCAGCGATCTCAAGGTACGCTTTGACGACTTCCGCGACAAGCTGGCCAAGGACTCGGCCGAGGAGATGAGCAAGGATCGCGGCTTCCTGGCCAACGTGGAGATCATCAACCCGGACATCCTGAAGGGCGAGCAGCAGTGCGGCCACGGCCACATCCTGGACGCCTTAGGCAACTGCAGCAAGTTGAGGAAGTAGTCCCCGCAATAACACCCCTCGTCCTGTACATATTTAAGTTTTTTTTTTCTCTTGATTTCCTTTAATGTGCTTTTTTTTGTGTAAATAAAAAATGAAAGTGAAACGAATGTGCGTGATTGGTGGGCAAAACAAAAAAAAGAGAAGATGCTCCTAGCTGTGCGGGGGAAATGTATTTTATTATTTGGCTACACTTGTACCTGATATTAGAATTATTTTAATTTGCAATAGGGAACTATGTGGATTCCTCTTTTTATTTTAAATAAAAAATTGAGGATTTAAGAACCTTTTGCTGACTGTCACCAAATGCTGAAATAGGCTTTAGGTGTTTATTGTTTAGGCTAAGCTGTACAACTGATTGAATTGCTCATACAACTTTTAATCCATACCTCCATATCACATAAGTTCGTATTTCAATCTATTAACAAAGTCTTTTCACGTAAAAGTAATAGTTTCTTTAAATATCTGCAAAAGAAACC
>JAEIIG010012306.1:0-12313 GCA_018904695.1 Drosophila parvula | reverse complement strand
GCCTCCGATTGGAGAGCAGAGCGACTGAAATACTGAGTCTGTGTGGGTGCACCTCTCGGGGATTCGCACACTATGGCGGATTGGCTCTCAGTGGGCCACACGGATGGAAGCAGTGGGTTTCGGCCGTCGGGTGGGCAGAAACACTTGATCAGAAGTCAGAAAACAGTCTATGGAAAAGGAACACTCTTATAATTGGACAATAATAATGGAATATCAAATCATTATATTGGAATGTGTCTCAAGTGTATTACAAATAAAACACAAATCGCAAAGAGATCCGCGTTTATTATGCTTAGTTTGTGGTAATTTTCCATCGGTTTCTAGGTTGTTTGTCAATAACAAAGTGGAATTTGTAGTCAAGCAGAATGGAAGATTGTTTTGGTGCGGGGAAGAGCGAGAGGGAGAGTCCACGCGCAAGTAGATTGTAAGTGTGAGTGGGAGAGGAGCAGGCAGAAAGAAACTGACAATGAGAGAGGTATAGAGAGAGAGAGAGAGAGAGAGAGTAGCAAAATGTGAAGAGAGTAAAAAAAGAGCGAACCGGGTGTGATCAGCGATAGATATGTAGCTTGAATAGAAATCTCGAATAGTGCTGTTATCGAAATAAGGCAACAACATAACATACACCATCCGGCAGATAGAATAGGAGTATTTCGTTAATATAATTATGTACATACGTATGTAAAAAAGTATTTTTAAGGTATATTTTATGAATACGCCGAAAAAAAATAATTAATATTATTATTATATTAATATATTATTTTATATTATTTATTAGTTTTATATGTTTTGGTTTTTAAAACAAAGGTATTAAATATTTGTGAGTGCTTGCCGGAAATAGCTGCCAAAAAGTAGACCATACTTTTTATTTGCTTATCGAGAATGTTAAGAGCAAGCTTATATATTTTCTATGCTATTTATTTTATATTTTCAGGTGCAAATTATTGATTATAAATATATAATAAATAAAAATATTGAACAGCAAAATCTGCTCCTCTTTCATTAACCTTGACTGTGCCGAAAGCTTTCGGCTTGAAAGCTAATGCCTAAAGTCAGCTTTGCGGCCAGCTGATTTTGATAACGGCGCCTTCGCCCACGCCGCATGTATTCCTCCTCCCCTTTTTCCTCTTGTTACTTGGCCTGCTCCTACCCCCCCTCCTTTTCGTCATCGCCTGTGCCGTATTTTCCTTTCGTTTTTGGCGCTCCGCTTCAGTTCAAAGTTAGCGATGCGCGCGTGCGGTTGTCGAGCGGTTAAAAAATAACTGTAAAAGCGGCCTTATCAGCTCGCTGTTTTGTGTGTTGTTTCTCTTAGGGAATTTTGTGGGTTTTCGGAAGTACACACACCTGGCTTGGCGCGGCAAAGAAGAAAACTTTGGCTCCCAAAAAGCGAAAGAAGAAACTTTTGCCACTTGTTTGTTTGTTCTTTCGCGAGTGTTTTGTGTGTTTGCGCCCCAACTAATCCAAACATGTGAAGTCGCGGCAACAAATCCAATTCCCACGCCGGCCGAATACGAGTATTTCGCCTCCGTTCAAGTGATCTGATCGTGTTGTTAACGGTAAAAGCGTAAAAAAAGTTTCCCGTGCCCGTGTCCAGCTGAGACGGCGGCGAATGCAGCAGTAAAGTTTCTGCTCCGGTTGTTTTTTTGTCTGCCGTGGCAAAAGTTGCGTTTGGCGAACTGTCCTCATAAAATATGCCAAGACATTTACATCGCCAGCAGAGGCCGGAGTAGAACCAGCTTTAAGCCACCCCCCTCTCTCCCCGGCGGCCATCAAAGTGTTAAAGCGTCATAAAAAAAGGTACGCTAAAAAAATGGTCCCTCGGTGGCCATTGAATAATGCATTCAATTACGAATGTCACCAAAAGAAATACAAAAAAATAAAACGAATAAAACGAAAACAAACATGAATTTATGTGATAGTAGGAAGGATGTGTGTCTCATATCCTGTTGCCATGTCAGGTGTGCTTCAAGTAATATTTAAGCCCGGCCTTGTTATAATTAATGCGGCAGGTAATAAACGGGGGCTGTATAAACATCATATCAGGCCCCCAAAAATAAAACAAAGGAAATTATCATAAAGCAGGAATGGGAAAAGAAAGGGTTTATTACCCCGAAAAGCTTTTGTTAATTACATAACGTTTGCTCCTGACCATGGCAATAATACAATGAATTATTAAGGACCGATTTTGATGTTGATCTGAAATTGGTAAGGTAATTGTTTAACAAGGAATTAAGAAGGGCTTAGGCAGCCTTTTAACATTTAAGCTGGGAGGTTTAAGTAAGGCAACAATGGAGACTCCGGCTAGTACAGTGAAATATTGTAAATAAAATTGTTGTCTTTACTTTTATCGAACATAAAAGTGATTTATTCTAATATTACTTACAATACTAGATCCTTTTTTTCAAGCTTGATGTAATTTCAACAAAAAATCAAGTACAAATTATTTATTTTCAATAATCAAGCAAATGCGACAATTATTATAATAAAATATAATAAAAATATATATAAATTATATAGTAAATGTAAATAATAAATAAGTGTATGAATAATAAATAAATGTATAGTAAATACATATGTATACATATATGTATGTAAAGTAAATATATTTGAGAATACTCTGATTAAATTTGAAGGCGATCGGTCAGTTTATCGTTGAGTTATGATATCAGCAATTTCGAAAAACATCGTTTCGAGAAAAACACTTTTAAAGTTTTATTTGGATGAGCTATCGCTCATTAAAACGCTTTCATTCATAAACGATTCAAGATCAGATTTTGCCGCTTTCACTGGATATTTTTTAATGTCTTATTAATAGTTTAATTATATTTAATATTTAATTTTAATTTAATAAATTATTTAATAGTTTAAATAAGCAAAGAAAAAATAGGATTGTTTTTACGTGTCACACTGGTATAGCTCCTTAATGCAAAAGGTTTTTTAAAACACTTAAAAATGTTCCCAAATATTTGTGCCTCACATATTTTATATATTTTTTTTTATTTATTAATGTATACGGAGATATCCAAAGTCTCCTTTATCACATTGGTAGTAAATCTTACATCCTAAAAACCATTTTTAAATTTGGTACATTTTATTGCAAACTTTTACACACCTTTTTTTATGGGTTTTTAACTACTAGTTATTTTTTTTACCATCCTAGTATAAATAAAAGAATAAGTAGCACCTCTGATAGTTCGTTTTTAGCGAAGTTCTACTGTATAAACGTTTCGACTAAATGTTTAATGAAGAATCCATTCAAATATATTTACCAGCTTATCCCGAGATCATTTGAGGGCAACAAAAAGTGACACAAAACAAAAAAAAAAAACAAAAACTGTGAAATTGAAAGTCAGGCCGGAGAAAAGTCCTTAGAATTGGATGAGAGGGGGAGTGGAGACGACGGCGGGCGAGACAGATCAGACTGTCATAAGCCTTAAATATTTATAAAACGATTAAGCAAACTTTTATATACAATTTATTTTACGTTTTGCAAAGCGCCATTTGCACCCTGCTCAACTTTGCTTTTCTTCTTATTTTTTTTCTTTTTTTTTTCGCCCAACCAGCTCTTCATGAAATGTTAATTTTAATTAAGCGACGCCGTGCAGCTGAGAAAAGAAAAGGGAAGCCCCGGATAAAAACCGGGATTAAGGCGCTTAAGAGGGCGGGGGAGTATGTGTGTGTGTGTGCAAGTGACGGGCAGGACAATGGTATAAACAAAAGTAAAAAACAATAAGTCAGCAGTCGACTGGTGATGAGCAGGTGTACGTACTGTGAAGCAGGAAATGCGGATTTCCTTCGCGGAAAAGCGGGTCAAGTTTTTTTTGTTATAAAATATTCCAAGTGTCACAAAAAAAAAATAAAGCAACAAAAATAATAATAATAACAAGTGGTAGCCGAGGAGAAGGAAGCTCGGAGGGACACTACCGCGGATGCGGCTTGTTTAGCAGCTTCGGGGTCCTTTAGTTAATACTTGTGCAGTAGCAGCAGCACCAACAACAACATCAACGAGATAAAAACAACAACAAAGACAAGCTGACGACGACTTCTTGCGGGACATTGTGTAGGCCAAAGAATAATAAAGGCTAAGAAAAACAAAGACGGCAAGAAAGGTCTTTCCCGAGCGCCCCCCCTGCAAACAGCAGTGTTGATGATGGGAGAGTGGAAAGTGCACCTCAAGAAACTTGTATATAGATTTTGTTAATTAATTTATTAAGTAGTCACAGGGCAAATTTTCTACTTTATCCATCAGATATACTGGTCACTAAAAAGATTTAAATGGCTCTTCTTATACCCAAGTAGGCAGCCCCCAAAATCGATAAAAAATGAAGCCCAAAAGTATGGAACACATTTTTTGCACAAACTAAATTATCTTAATATATTCTTCATACTTATAAATATAGTTTTCAAAGATATATTAACCACACAGTTTAATAAGTACCCCTAGAATTTTATGAACATTTTATTTCAACATAATATTGCTTTTTTGTGAGTGTATAATGAAAGGTTGGGGCCAACTGAACGAGACACGCGAGAGCGAAAGGCTTAGGAGCACCGGTCTGGGCAATTATTGTTGATGAATACACCCACACACCCACACACACACATACAGACAGAAACGCACACACACGCACATATATAGGTATAGAAAATATGGGCCCAGCTCAGCTCCCCCCTCAAAAAACCCCTTCTGGCACGCAAAGTGGGGCTTTTCTTTTTTGGAATATAATGGAAAGCCTCGTCCGTCCCTCCATCCTGTGCATGAAAAACAATAATTTGTTATCTGTCCGCTTAGAGCTCTCCGCTTTCTCTCTGTCTCTCTATCAACAGTTTCCTAGGCCCCTAAGAGCAGTCTATAAATCACAAAAACCAAAAAATATCATCTATGCGTGGGCAACCAAATCGTTTTGTGCGCCGACAAAAACATAATTAAGACATTATGCTACTTCTGTCGATTTTCCGGGCAGTATGGGGTATATATATATATTATATATGTATATCTTTGGCAAAAGGCACAAATAACAATGGGCAAGCCTCATTTAATGTGGTGGCATTCCTCATAAATAATGATTAGAAATTAAATGGGTTTTTGCACGGGACAGGAAATCGCCCAGAAAAACCACCAAATAAATTGCGGAAAACTAACGAGCTAAAGCTGAGGAAATCAATATATTCGCACAGATTAAATTAAGCTGAGCTTCCTTTTAACAATATTTCATTTAGGCGGGATTTTATGGAAGCTAATAGAATTAATTTAAACTAGTATTTATGCTAGATTATACAAGTATTAGAATAATTACAGAAGCATAAAGCATGCGCTTAGGAAGAATATTATTTATTAAAGGAATTTCAAACGATTTTGCATACGAATACATTTAAAATTTTCCCTAAAATTATGAATCAAAATAAATACCACCTTTTGTTTAATCAAATCTTTATTATCGATTGTTTTGCCCTCCTTAAATTGCAACCCAAATTATAAATTATGCAGGATGGCGTCCATTTAAATAATTAATTTGGCCCCAAATGTATGTGTTGAATTTAATCTTTATTCTTGCCTTATTTAAGAAGGGCTCAAATCCGTTTTCCCAGCTTTTTCCCCCAAGACATGTCCCGTTGGTCCTTGAATTTACGATCTCCTTACGCTTGTGCAGGCTAAAACCAAGAGAAAACTATAAATCTAATCGAGAAACTAATTTCCCGGCGCACAAGCTAATGTCGGAGGAATCCAGAAAATAGAGACAGATGCTGGCTGGCTGTGTACAAATTTGTTAATTTTCACCCGGCGCTAATTTGTCTGTAACTAATTAAAAAACACTTTAAAGTGAAATATTTCGCTATCACATAAATATGCCAATGCTGAGGCAGAGCCAGAGGATGCACGGCGGAGCAAATCTAATTAATGCGCGAAACAAACGCGGAGAAAATTTATTTAGCGCACCGACACACCTGGCCGGATCTGGTCCCGTCTACCTGCCGGCAATAATTGCGTAAATTTTTCACAAAAACAGGACAAAATGCTGGGACACTTGGAGTGCCTTCAAGTGCCGGCAATCTGCGTTCTGTGTGTTTTGTCTGTCGTAAGAGATGATTTGATTTGGCTGCCTGTAAATAATAAGCCAGCACACGGGCCGAAACTGAAGCATCTGAAGGGGGAGGCTATATATATATATAAATGTATATATACTTTATATAGGGCTTTGCTTTGTACCTTCCTCACTCATGTGTCTCAACTGTCTGTTTGTTTCTTTGGCTGTTTTGTTTGCTCGTCCTTGGCACTTGTTTGCGTGTGTTGTTTGAATTGAATTTGTTGCTCTTTGACGTGAATTGGATTGCCGACAGCCGGGATTTATGGGTCAAGCTGGGAAAGGTATTTCAAAAAAAAAGGCTAAGCAATGCGGTTGAATTGAAATTTTCATGTTCGAAATGGTTAGCTTATTTTTAAACTGTGACGAGGTAGAGTTTTGTATCTTATATAGAAAGGAAGTTGAGCTTATGGGGAATTAAGAAAGGATTTCTAGTTTAGTTATTCTTTGTAAAGGAAGGTTTTAATACATATATCTTAAATACTTATTAAGAATTAACGAGCAACTTGTGTTTGATGGAATAAGAAACTTAGCAGAAGGAAAACCCTTATAGAAAACACTGAGAATAGTAACCTGGCCAAGAGAAAATTCAATTTACTTTTCCCTCGAAGATTGAAGTATATCCCCTTTATTGATTTCCAGTAATTCCCTTTTTTTTTTTTGGTTTGTTGCATATTTTCAGAGCGCCATGCCAGAATGGAGATCGATAATTGAGCACGCACCTGTCGCAAGACTGTTGTAATGCTAATAAATTCACCATCGTTGCCATCGGTTTAATTAAGGAACCGTCAGCGCTGGGCTCGTCGGAGGGTCCTCGAGGCGGCCTGAAGAGGTGACCACCGACCGAAGGAAAAAGGCATTGTTCGGTCTGCCCGGCAGGACACTCGCCAATCTGTGGACGCGCCTCCGTTCGCCGCGGCCCAATCGGGCCACTGGCGGCTACCTGCTAACAGGCACCAGTGCGCCGCGCGATGATGATTTCGTCGTCGCAGGACGAAGGCATCTCCAGCAGGAGGAGCAGCAGCACCAGCAGCAGCAGCAGCAACTGGGAAGGCGGGGCTATGCAGCAGCAGCTGCCGATGAGTGCTTAATTAATGTGACGGACTTTAGTGATATTCAAATAAGTGGCGGGGCTGCCGAGGCAGCTGTGGAGCTGAGAGTGCCGACCATAACGACCACAAACATCAGTAGCAGTCACAACACGGGCAACATAACCAGCAACATCACCAGCAACACCTGCAACAGCAACAGTAGCAATATTAACGGCAGCAACATCAACAACAACAGCAGCAGCAACAGCAACAGCAACATGTCGCGCATTATACAACCCCGCTATCGTTTCCGAGATCTACTCCTTGGCGATTTCTCATTCAACGATGATGGCGAAAGGTAAGTGAATTCAACCATTTGCCACCTGCTAGCCGGGTATTGCGCATACGCCCCAGTGTCACCTGGTCACCGCGTCATTCGCGTCAATATCAGCACTCACCATCACCAACAGGACTCGCCCACGGGTCCCAAGAATAGATTGTTAATTACACTGGCCAACTGCAATTGGCAAAACGATTTCCCACTTGCGTTACGCCACTGACCCTGGCGATCGATGAATTGATTTTTCTTTTAGCAGTCAGGACATTGTCCAGTGTCTCGTTAATTATTCAATTGAAGGGGTTTAAAGTTCATTTTAAGCTGTTGTCACTGAAAATATTTAAAAAGGTCAGGCACTTTGAGGGAAAACTGAAAAAGTTGGCAAATTAAATAATTAGGGCTAGATATTTTGAGAAATTATAAAGCCAAACCTAAAATAGGATGACTTTTCTTTAACTTTTACTAAGAAGTTAATTTGAAGTGATCTTTCTATTTAAAAATCAAGTATTGCCAGCTCATAAACTTTAATTTAATCTTTCAAAAATACAAAAATTCTCCTCATATTTAAACCTAGATGAAACTTCAATCTAAACTCAGTTAAGTTCATAAATAATCTAAGCTTGGAGTCTGTCACAATGTTGGGCAAATATCATTGTTCTAACCTCCACCTGCTATTCCCCATATCACGGGAAAATCGTTGAAGAGACCCCCTAAAACCAATCAATATCCGCAGCTCTTTCAATTCAGTTTGAGTGCCAATTCAGTGACAAAAACAAAAATTAAAATAACAAAAAAAAAAAAAAAGAAGTGGAGTCCGAGAAAGGGAAGGGTGCGCGAATAATTTGATTTCAGCTATTGTTTGCTTTGACCACTAAAACAGAAATAAAGGAAAAACCCCGTCGAGCATCTCTGCATTTTCAGCGCTTTAATCAAATGGCGGCGATAATCTTTATGGGTTTTTAATCATTTCATTGTGGCGAGCAGTTTTCTAGTTTTTTTTGTTCAAAATTTATTCAACTCTCTATTAGTTAATTTAGTTATAGTTCAATGATTGCCCAACGCATTGCCTCTTTGTTAGTTGTGACGCTTTGCTTTCATTTTACGGAAATCAAAGCAAAGGAGAAGGTATGTTTATACAAATAATACTTTTTATAACTTTATATTTCAAGTATTATATTGCACAGGATACTGGTAGCAAAATGAAGGCAACTTTATTGAACTCTGAACTGAATTACAATAGAGAATATATAGCTTACTTTGGCTTGGCTCCCGGGGAAACTCAAATTATTTTGATCAATTCAACAAAAGTGGCGAAAACTCTTTTTTTGGACAGTCGTGTGGATAATGAGGAAACAAAACGTGCCGTCTACAATGTTGGCAACTTTTCAATTTGTAGATTTTTAAATAATCGACTCATCTCCAAGCTTTACTCACACTTATATGACGAGTTTGTGGGTAATTCCACGGTTTTCAAGTGTCCCATAAAACCGGGTATTTACTATCTGAGAAACAGGATTAGTAGTCACATGGTTCCGGCATTTCATCCTTCTGGCACATTTCGTTTAACTATAAGAATAAAACGGGAACAGACAGGACCCATTAACGCGGAGATGATCTGGCGATATAGAGTAATACGAACTTAATTTCCCTAAATATATTATAATAATGAAGTGGTTTAAACTGGCTTTCTTTGGCAAACTAATAGTGACATAATAGGTCACATTTTCTGCTCATGTGAGCCCCTAATTAGTGACAATTAATAGCTCATCAATATGTTTAAACCAAAACACAAGGCAGATAATGATGTATCGGTTGTTCAGTCCATAAAATGTACTCTACTTTGCCTGGCTGGATGTGGGTTCTATTCTTTATGGCCAGCCTAGTGTCGGCTGCCAATAAGGAGGTAATAGCTCTCGAATTTAAGTAAATAACTTGAATAACTCCCTTAATCTCGTACAGAAACCGCCAGTTTTTCGACGGGGAGGATCCAATTTCATCATGGAATCCCTGGTCACCAGTTGCGATCACAACTATGTGGAGTATTTTCGCAAAGTTCCCAATTTGGGGGAAATTTACACATTTCGTGTTGTGAAAGTGGCAAGCAGCTTTACCATTGACATTGCCGTTAGGGTTTTGAAAACCAAACGGATTATGTACAAGGTGGACAACTTGGATGGCTGTTATTTCCTAACCAATCCCCTAATGAATCGCGTTTTTGGTTCAGTGTACAAGAGGCTGATTGTAAATGGTAGTTTCTTTAGCTGTCCTATTCAGCCGGCTGTGTATTACCTGAAGAACGAGGGATCTGTGGAAATGTTGCCCAGTTTTCATCCACCAGGAAAGTATCAGGTGACCATGCGGGTCAAGATGCACGAAAGTACGGGGCCGTTTGTAATGGAAATGCTATGGATCTATAATGTGGTGAAAGTTAAATAAATATATATACAAGTTATTTAAGGGCTTGCAATTTTGAGAGAAAATATTGCATTTATGTGTCCCATAATAATGGGATGCCACGATCTCTTAAAAGTATAAAGTGGTTTAATATCAGACACAGTTATTTGTTTCTCATATCAATGGTATTATTCTTCCACCTGAATGGCTTCGATTAAGGTCAATTAATTGGTAATCAGTCAATTTCTGGCCGGGAAAATAAAAGCATTTTTGTCAGTTGTTGTAGCATGGCTATCCGTGTTGGATCTCTTTTTTGTCTGTGGCTCTTTTGCATACTCCCCGTGGAAGCAGCAGCAGAAAAGGTCTTCTTCTTTTTCCAACTTCCTTCCGGAAATTGTTGATTAAATATTCAATATTTC
The DNA here is from genome assembly GCA_018904695.1 of Drosophila parvula. Classification (NCBI taxonomy): domain Eukaryota; kingdom Metazoa; phylum Arthropoda; class Insecta; order Diptera; family Drosophilidae; genus Drosophila; species Drosophila parvula. Next base: position 2,052 of record JAEIIG010012306.1, on the reverse strand, counting down.
ACCCACAGCCACGAGTCTTTCACAAACGCAACATAGAATCCACGGTGGAGTCCCTGCAAACGAGTTGTGACCACAACTATGTGGAGTATTTCAAATTAGTCCCCAACTCCGGTCAGCTCTACACTTTTCATGTAGCCAAATTGGCGGCGGCTTTCACTATCGACATTGCAATTGAAGTGCTGAAAACCCACAGGATTCTGTACAAGTTTGATAACATAAATGGCTGCGCTTTTCTTAACAATTCGCTGATGAATAAGGTGTTTGATTCCACCTACAAACTTCTGGTGGTCAATGGCAGCTTCTTTAAGTGCCCCATTAAACCGAAGGTTTACTTTTTGAACAGCGAAAACGTCGTGTCGTTGATGCCCGACATCCATCCAGCAGGTCGCTTTTCGCTAACAATTCGAATAAAAATGGCGGAAAGTCGACATCCGTTCGTGATGGAAATGCTGTGGAAGTATAAAGTTGTGCGCACCAAATAAAAAGCATTTGCATTTTTGGGTGGAATATGAGCAAATTGTCTTAGCTTAGCCACTTTGCCAGTTGCCACGTTGCTAGTTTTTTCTTTCTTTAATAGCCACTTTTAATGGTGTCTTTAAAAACTCTAAAAAATAAATTAAGAAATATATCATCCTTCACTTGAGTTTATGGCTCATAACCGAAATTATTGCCAGAAGATTCTGAGTGCGGAGCTGCTCTTTTTAAGTTTCTAAATACCTGCAGACTTTCACTATCTACTTTCACGTGAAATTACTTAAAGCCAAAGAATTTTAGACAAGATGGAGATGGTCTTTAAGGGAACCAACTTTCTAAGCAGAATCATGTCTATGCTATTACCTACAAAGCAGCTGTTCCCTTAAGTGCCCACTTAAATGGAAGGTTTACTACCTTTAAAACGCAAGAGTGGTGTCAATGAGGCCCGTTTCCCTTTTTCCCAGATACTTTGAAAGCAGGAATCTTTATTTTAGAAATATATGTTATTATTTGCACCAAAAAAGACCTTTTAGTGAGTAATAAATAAATCTTACACCTGAATGATTTCGTTTGCAAGCCAATTAATTGCTCATCAGTTGAATTTTCATCGATTTGTAGCATTATGTCTTCTCAAGCCATGCTTTCACCTCTCGTTGCGGGTGAAAATGCCGGAAAGTCGATGGAAATGCTCTGAAAATATACGATTCTCCACTTCAAATAAAAAACATTTGCATTTACCGACGGCGTGTGTGCAAATTGTCTTAGTTGGCACTGTAACGTTGTTGCTCATACGCCGTGTAGTTCACACGGCAGTTCTTCATGTGTTGCTCATACGCCGGGTAGATACTATATGTAGTTCATGCATTGCTCATACGCCATGTTGTTCGCACTCACTCCCAAAGGTGCCATAAGGTGGCTGCCAGGCTGACTGACTGGCTGACTGAGCGTGTGAGTGCGTTCGTTTGGCACTCGCAAAATCATAATTCGCCGGCAATGCCTTCTTTGCATTTAATGTAGCGTAAACATTTTAATTTTTTATAAGCCCGGCCGCCTTCTCGCCCGAGTTCTCTGCCCCTGTGCCCCCCGTTTTCCCTGCTCAGCTGACTGCGACGTGCGCAAGTGGCCGTGGCTGTTGCCTTTATAATGCCACGTAGTCCCAACCACTTGGCCCGAGCCCATGGCCCATGGCCCATGGCTCATGACGGTGGTGCCCAGTGTGCCGCTGGGTTTTTTACTGTGTCACGGATGCCTGCACGTCCTGCTCGTCCTGCCCGGATTCCCTACCTGAAATCGGTTATAAACGGTTTAGCAGGCTCCAGCGGTTGTTGGTGGGCTCGTTCCCCGATGCTTGAGGGTTATTATGCATGCCGCACATTCCCTTCGAGATCATATTTTTGTTGTTAGAAAATCCGCAAAAAAGGCAGGCATATGTGTAACTTAATATGCTGATTCTATTCTATTCTGTTAACGCTCTCGACTCGATGACGGATTCAATTTGGAATTTTATTGGGTTTCTGATATTGTTAGAGTCTTAAAATTAAGATGTTCCACAAATAGCAAGCAGTTGGGTTAATGTAA
>JAEIIG010012299.1:0-28421 GCA_018904695.1 Drosophila parvula | reverse complement strand
AGAATAGAATAAAATAATACAATAGTTTTAATTGTACATAATTAATACTCTAGCAAAGCAAATAAAAAAGTAATATCTTCAATGATATTAAATATACACTAACTCAGAGATTTTATCTATAACTATTTAGGAGAAAATTCCACTTCCCACTTAAATTTATTTTAATTACATGTGATTTGCGATATTTAATATATTATCTTAAAGTCACTTGTTATTTTCATTTGTAATTATGGAATATTAATTGTACTTTTCATGTTTCAATTAACTAATCCAACATTTCTTGTTGTTAAAACTTCCGTAAAATAAACTATCACAATAGCAAATACGAACTCTGAAATCAGTTAACGAAATTGTCCAATTTTATACGTTCATATATGGGCATGAATATGCTCGTGAATATATCATAATCCCATTTTATTGATCAATGCATCCGAACCAGTTCCCCTTACCTTTTGACAGCTCAATTGATTTTCATTGGAACTCATTTTTTTTATTTTAATTTTCGCTTTTCTCGTCGCTTTGTCGCTGTTTTTTTTTTTTGCTATTCTCTGCTATTTACCCTGTCATTTTGTTTGTGTTTTTGTGTGTTTGACTTTTGACATTTTTTCGATTAGTCACCCCCGCGACCCCGGAATATGTTTGCTTTTTTGTTATAATTCGCAAAACCCGCTGTCTGCCGCGAATAATATCGGGCGGGAGTTTTGGACAATCGCAGTTCACCTGTCGCTGGATTTTTTGTTCTTTTTGGCTTGCTAGTCAATTTGCTGTTGTTTTATGCGATTAATCCCGGCTATGGGAGCCACTTTGGCGCACATAATTGAGGTTACGTTCGGCTGCACAAATTGCCGGCATTAATTGATTCTGGTCGGGGGGCGAACAGCGGGGGAAAAAAAGCCCAAAAAGAAATGTAATAATCGGATTTTTCATGGCTGCATTTTGGCACATTTATTGCCGCGAGTGGCCACCACGAGTGGCTGGCCCCTGACCTGCTCAATGGGTTCCAAGGAATGACATTGTCCTGCCGCGGGAAACCAACCACCGAAAAGTTTGCGGCATGTGCTCGGCTCATTCTCAACCCCCATTCCCCGCGGAATCCTCATCTTTTTTTTTTTTAACACCTCAGATTTATGGCTCATCCTTAATTGCATCACTTTGATGGGCGATTTGCTCATCTTTCGATCTTCAAAGTTAGCATCTTAAATCTCGCTCTTGCCGGGCAACAGTTGACACCTACATAAAATCGTGGCGGAAAAACCCTCCAATTTTTGGCTGTTTTCTGTTTTTTATGGCAAAGATGATGGTAAATTGCCCAATTAAACTTTTTTCATATTTGTTTCGCATTTTGTTTTCTTCCAAGTTTCCACTTAATGACGAATGTGTTTCGAGTTTTATTGGTACGGCGTGACGAGGGACATTCCGAGCTTTAATTGTGGCCAAGAATCTGTGGAAATTATCGCTGAGCCGGCGACTTTGATTTTATTTTCCAGCAGATGTAAGGCGTTGGCAATTAGAATTTGATGGTTTGTTATAAAAAACCTCTCGGAATGTAGACCCCTGGCCGTATGACAGATATACGATAACCTGCCTACAAGAATATTTAAAAAAGGGACAACTTTTGTAAGTTCTTCATAAGTAGACCGCTGTTTTTCTGGTAATACTTATAGAAAATGATTTAAAATTATATATAAAATTTTTATAAATTATTTATAAGAAGCTTTTATTAAAATTCTGATTTTTATTTAATTTAAACTTCAAGAAAATGTTTTAAAACGTAAGATAAAACTTAGTAAATCTAATCTATTTATTGTTGTCTCTTTTATTTCGATTTTATGGTGGTTGTTGTCTCTTTTATTTTATATTTTGAAGTAAATTGCTTCCAAAACCTTTTTATAATGTGTATATTGAACTTCACAGTATTATGGAGTCAGATGCACCCATTTAAGAAAGAGGAAAATAAAATACCCTGATTTTCCGGTCCATTATGATAACAGCTAGTTTAAAACTTTTTCTGATTTCAATAAAAGAGTTTAAAAAAAATAATACTTCTGTAGAGCTGTATAACATTGATTAGGTGTATAACCTATTCTGGTAAATATTAATGGAAGCGTAGCTTAGCTGCCATTACTCATACGCCACGTTGTTGGCGGCAGAGGGGGGCTGGGGCTCCATTCGATAAACAACAAGGCAACGCACAAATTGCAAGTTGATTTAGGCACTTTTTTTTTACCCTTTATTATTTGCCTCGAGTGCAGTCGTCTAAAAAGTGCAGAGTTGAAGTCCATGTGCCAGTCGCATTCAAATTGGGCAGGGGCCATGTGACGCATCCTTTTGCTAGGAGCTGGGGCCGCAGTTGGAGCTGGAGCCTGCTGAGCTGGGCGTTGGTGTGAGTGCGTTTTCAATCAAAATCGCTCAGACTCTTGACAGCAGCGGCAGCAGCACCACCAACAACTCTCTGGCGAACTTCAGCGGATTGCAGGCGGCAGCAGCAGCAGCAGCAGCATTTTGGCAAACTCGCCAAACTCTCGCGGCGCACATGAGCGCATAAAACAAACACTGCAAGTGCCCCTCAATGTGTGTGCATGTGAGTGTGTGTGTGTGTGTGTGTGGCACTTGGCTCTTTATCTTTTTGCCTATAAACGTCCTGCACCCTACTATGTCCCCGCCTCCGCCTCTGGCACGTCGAGAGCTCCCGCCTTGGGGCGCTGAATGCATTTTTGGTCAGCTGCAGTTCGCGACTGGCATTTTTTCTCGCTGCACTTTAAGTGCAGTTTACCTCTTTGGCAGTTGTATGTTTGCCTTTCGCCCCGTCCCGGCCCCGCCAGACTGTCCAGCTGCCGCTGCCATCGCCGCCAAGCCCCCTTTATGGCGACTCCGAGTGTGTGGCGTTAGAAATTGGGAGAAAAAAGTTTCGCTGTGCAAATGAATTCTTACAAAGGACACGGCCCCATCCCGGCAACACACACACCCACACTCACACTCGACTTGCAGTGGGGTTAGGCAGCAGCCATTGCATTTTTGTGCGTCCCTTGGCTCGTTGACGACCAAGTGGCATGTGGGATTAAACCACTGCCAGTCGTTTGGCGCTTAAGTGCTGCAGCGCCCCTTTCCCATTTCCTATTTTCCATTTCTCGCTGCCAAGCATTTCTTTTTCATTTAATTAAAATTATTTGCCTTTGGCCGCCGACGACCACTCGGAACTTAGCCGTTCGGCCGCGATTTTGGCAAAGAGTCTTTGCCGCGTTAAGTGCGTGCAGCGGTGGCCAATTGTCAATTAGCCAGGATGCGCGGCTATATCCACATATCCACATCCGTAACTGCATCCACGGGCAGAGCTGCCAAATGCAGCGATGCATTCAGGCGGCACTAACCAAAGCCGAACCACGCACAAAAGTATCTGCTGCACAGGAACAAATAAGTCTGGAGATAAGAGTCCTGGTGCACTATATATTTCTCAAATACTTTCAATTAATCCATGCCATTGAAAGTGATATGATTTCCCGTCTGCATAAATAAGGAAATTAATTATAAGAATCAGAAGGTTTGCTGGAAGTAAAATGAAGTAAATAAATCTATAAATACAATTTAAAGTGATCAATTTTAGCTGTTTTAAAACCAATATTCGGAATAACTAAGAGCGACTAATTACTCCTGATATTTTAGAAAAGATAGTACAATAGATTTATAAATTTCTTGAAGGGCTACTTTAGGTAGCAATTGTAAATATTCATACCAGTTTCCCTTTCTTTTCTATGAATGATAGAATAAAATATAGTTTTTTAATATTAGAAATTTCGTGAAATATTTTTATCTGTATGTTTCCCTGCAATCATTTTCCAGCACAGCGTTCAAACAGAGAGGAGCACAAAAGATGCCGAATACAGAAAAAAAACACACACAAATCAAAAGGCTCAAAACAGAAACAATTGTACGAAATGCTTTTTATGTTGCCAATTACAGACAACGCACAGGACCAAATGAAAGTACAGGACACTCATGAGCGGCATACCTTTGACCGGGAAAACTGAGAGGAGGAGGGGGGAGGCTCCTTGCCGGCAATTGCCATTAAGCACACATCGGACGAGTACCATCTATCTATCTATTCCCAAGGGCCGCGGCCTGGCCTCCTATTAATAATTCCAAGATGCGTAATTATTGATTTTCCATTAACACTTCGAGGCAGGCAAAGCGCAAACAAAAAAACCAGAGAGAAAATAAAAAAGGGAAAAAGGAAAAGCGGGGAAAAAGGTTAAGAGTAGCGAAGCGAAGCCCACGCATGTGGTCGGCCCACACTTTGAACTTAGGCCAGGACCTCGGCAGGAGCCAGGATGTCTGCCGTCTCGCAGCGGGAAAAACTCCATCTCGCCCGTCACCTTTGTGACAATTAGTCACCGTGCGAGTGTGTGTGTGTGTGTTTGTGCCTATTTATTAATAAATATTTTACACTTCGACGCGTGGGGTTAATTGCAGAGATGCGTGCCACGTAGGACGTAGGAGGACGCACTGGAGTGAGAGATCCTTTAAGCTGCCAGCGAAGGACTCCGAGTGCGCAAGATATTGATTCGTACATTTCGTAATTAAAAACTGACCATGCCCCCGGGAGCCTGCTCTGGCCTGGCCTGGCTTTGTTATTAAACTTGGCTGCAAATTAAAAGTCAAACTGTTTAAGACAATGTACAAACATACTTTGGGCCGGAGATTGACAAGGGTAGGCTCATGCTGCGCTGGATTTGAATATAGCCACGCTAACCATGTCTGTCCATCCACTTGCAACCCTTGCCCGCTGACCATCCATCCATCTATCCAGCCAGCCATCCATCCATCCATCCATCCATCCACGGACGGCTGCACGCAACGTGGCGCTAATTTCTTTGATTACATGTACGCCGGAGACGAGTCGAAGTCCAGGAGCTTGAGACGAGACTCTCCAGCATTCTGGCATCCGGACATCACGGCATCCTTTGTGCTCTGTCTTACGGCGGAAGCGGACAGCCTGCCCTGCACTGACCAACTGAACTTCAAAACTTTGACTTGACCAGCGGCCACCCTTGCAATTGCGACTGCTACTGCGATTTCTTTCCCTTAATCACCGCTCCAACTGATCCCATGCTTGACTTGCACATTCATCCACCTCGTTCGACGAGGGACTTTAAAATGTGTTAATTTCAAATTATTGCAGGACTGTAAGGACGACAAAGGCAGGCAAAAGTGGTGGCAAATGAAAATCTTAATTAGGGCTAGCTGCTGACCGGGAGGCCAGCCCATTCAACCTTTAACCCGGAGGCAGTTCCGAAGATGCGAGCTGCATACACGAGCCAGAGTCCATCACACAGCAACAAATATTATTGAACAGATTCTTAAAATATTAAGCATATATATTAATAAATACCTGACCAAGGTTTTAAGCAAGGGGAATACAAAGTAAGAGGTAATATGTAATAAATATAATGAAGTTATTTATAACTGAATAAGGAATAAATTCAAATAAGAAGGAAATAAATATCAGAGCAGCGTAGAATCTCTAAAATGTCTAAATTAATACGTTCCTTCATTTATTTATGTTAATATAATTACAATAATATAAATATATAATATAATATTTTTTTCTGCCTAATATTTGATTATGAGTCCTGTCGAAATGAGTGAGATATCGACTCATGACAGCCTTGCAGTTGCCTCTGGCTCATTCAAATTCAATACTACGTCCTAGAAGAGGACGACGCTAATGATTGATGGCTGCATAAGCAGGCTGAATTCATATTTATGTCCATATATCCCATATATCCATATCCACACATCCGTTTTGCATTTGCATGCGAAGTAAATAGCTAAGCAGAACAAAAAGACCTAGCCAGAAAGGAACTTTTGCCCACATGCACTTGCGGACTCTGGCCGAGCTTAATGCCAAATGAATGCCATGAAGTGTGGAGGTGGGTATGCGGATGTGGAGGTGGACCCCGGACCACGATTCCAAAAGGGGTTGTGGCGGAGTGGGCCCAGCTACTTTGCGCTCTTTGTGCGACTGTTGTGCCCGTGGAAATGGGAATTCTTTGGTTTGATTTTTTGTTCGGCTGTTTGCGCGCCGGGTTCGCCGTCCGTCATCACTAAAAAGTTAATTGCACGAAAAATAAGTTAATACTCGACGCCTGCTCCGTGCCAGTCCACTTCGATGCCGTTCCAGTCGCTGTTTAATTTAATTAGTCGGCGTCCTTCTCCGTACCCCATTGCCCCCTCCCCGTGCGCCGTGATCCTCTCCAGGCTCGGGCCAGGACTCATGTGTATGTGTGTTTGCCAGCCCCAATTCGCTCCTATCGACGCGGCTCCTTGTCGCTATACGGGTACGGGTTACAGGGTACGGGGTACTGGGGTGTGTGTGTGTGGCAGGACTACATGTGTGCGGACTTTCGACTGTTTGTCAATACGATTCCATGGGCTGGGCAGCCAGCAAGTCAATTAGCAAGTGTTTTAATTGCCTTAAATTTGCATAATTTCTGTCAACAAGGCGGTCCCTACTAAACCTTTTACGGGAGCTGCTTCGACGGGGATTTTGATTAAGTTTGAATAAGAATTAATGCGGAGGAAAAGGTAAAGGTTGAAGAACTTCTTTAAACGCCTCTTAAGAAAGATAACTTGATTGTAGAGTAATATGATTTCTTAACAAAAAGAAGGCCCCTTGTATCAAGAAAGTTCTTATTCTGAGAGCTTGAAGGCCTCAGTTGCTCTGGCTACATATTGTACCATAGAATTAATTATAAGCTACAATTCATAAATAAATAAATAAATCTTAGATCTTTTTAAAACATCTTCAGTGATAGTTTTCCCATCTAATTCTTGTTACCTTAACTAATCACTTATTTAACACAGTGACTTAAATGCTGATATCATAATCCCTTCTTTTGGACCCTAATTATCCTACTTGGTCAACGCCTTCGGAAGTTTAAGGAAGATTTTGCGTATTAGTTTCAATTAGTTTACTCTGACAATGGGTCAGGCCCAGGGAGCCGGGCCACGCCCGGATTAATTTCTCGTTGAGACCCTGCTCCGGGCATTTCAATTAACCCGGGACGCACCTTAAGCGATGGCCGGCACAAGACAATTCCAATTCCACGAAACGTCCTTCCCATACGATCTGACCTCGTTTCGACGAGTAGAAGACGCACAACTAATTAGACACATGCCAGGACATTAGACACACATGTGCGGTTGTTCGTATCCCGTATCTGTATCTGTAACTGTAGCTGTCGCTGTACGAGTATCTGTAACTTTAGCTGTAACTGCGACTGACTGGAACCTTTTGCCTGCTTGACCGTACGCAAATTACTTGTGTCATAAATTCAGTCCGCCAGAGCGACAAGAAAAGTCGGGCGGCAACCCAAAAATAAAACCCGAGGCTTATGGCCACGGCAAGTGGGTCGAAGAACTGGGGCTTGGCCGACTCCGGACTCCGGCTTGCCACGTAACCCGTTCGTAGTCGGTCCGACACGTTGGCCCGCTTGCCGCCGCAGTTTATGGCCACAATGTTTCGATAACTCAGGGGGAGAACCACGACCTTCATAAAGATCTCAATCTTAACGATGACAATGCGAAAGTTTTCGGTTACAGGTCCCCTCAAGATCCCCCGAAACTATCACTGTACCCCGTTGCCGCCGCTGGTTGTCTTCGCGTTAGGCGAGACAAAAGCGGACTTAAAATCCCAAAAAGCAAGGGAAATATTATAGCCGCATGTGTACCATACAGGAGTGTACACCTTTTCAAAAACCGGTTGCTTATCGAAGCCCTTTGAATGCCTTTTGGGGGTTGCGAGAGATGCAAGAGTTGCGATAAGCCTAATATGCGTTTTCCTCGGCTGCTCGTTACGTTCATCTAGCCCGAAGGACACGCAGCTACAGTGAGGCATCCCCAAAACGAAAGCCCTATATTTAATATCACCAAATTCGCAGAATTTTTCATATATTATATTTTTTTCTATAATCAGTCAAACTTTTCTGTATCAACGAAATAAGAGTTATCATTTAATATACTTTGGCTAGAATTTATCCTACCTCAAAGTCTCAATTAAACTCTAGGTTTGCCTTAACGAGAATTGACTGTATTTGGGCACTAAATTCATAAACACTTTGGATAGTTGTAATGACCCAACCCCGCAACGAAAAACAAAAGGACGTACGTCCTTCTCGGACGTTTCTTAATTTGCACGACGTGCTGGGAAAATAGAGGCAAAGGGGTTTCCCATTTTTTGTGGCCTTTTGTTCGAGACTCATTGTGTGTCTTCAAGATTAACATCACAGCGATTTCTTGCTGAGTTATGGCCGCCAAAGTTACACCAGTTCAGTCAATGAACTGACCTTACAACGGACTCCCACCCAAACCCCACGGTTTCCGTTAATGGCGGAATCATGAATGAAATTGCGTAAAAGCGGTTGCCAAAAAATAAAATAAAAAAACAACGGAAACAAACAAAAAAGGCAGGGAAAGTGAAAACGTGTGAAAAAATAATAACAATAATGGAAAGCAGAAAAACGGCAAAAAAAAGCGTTGTGGAAAAATGAATTATATTCGCATATGGGGTAATCAATTAAAATTAACCGAAAAACGAAATAAAATAAAATGCACAAACTACTCATACACACACGCGGCGGCAGCAGGAGGACAATGTCCTTGGTATGGCATGGGAGGGGGGTGGTGGGTAGGTCAGACGACCTCTGCTCGTGACCCCATTCCAATGGGGTGCGTACGCTGCCCGCTGCTTCATTAACCGGCCACCGCACACACGTGCGTTTACGCACATACATAAGTATATCCCGAACCCACCATCCAGCCCCACTCCCCCCCACCCACTCCCTGCGGGTCATCGGACTATGACAAGGACCTGTGCCGGCATTTTTATTTCGCTTTTCAGCTCACACCAATGCAATACGACGCCCTCCGCTGCATGTCATAATAACGCCGCCACCACCCCACCATCAACCAGGCAGCAGGAGCAACAACAAGCGGCTGTAACCCAATGCCGCTCAAGGTCAAACCATAATCGTTGATAATGAAAATTATTCGTTTCGTATTTCGTTTTTTTCGTGTTTCCAATTTTTTTCCTCCATCCCCATCATATTTATTTGTATATTTTTTTATTTGTATTTTTGGCCAGGCGCGTCCTTGCCGCAGTGCACTCGCATTCGTTTTTGTCACTCGTTTTCTTTAATTTCCATTTAATGCAATTGCAGCGCTCATTGTCACCCCGTCCTCCCCCAACTCATTGTGTAAATTATTGCCGAAAAATAAAAGGCCAGAAACAAGGAGCGAAAAAGTGTGCAACATAATTAAAAATCAATGGCATACAAACAGATAAAGGCCAGTCGAGAGAGTGGGCGTGGCAAACAGCCTGATTTCCACATTAACAGCGCACCCAACGCCTGCCTACCGCCCCCCGCTGGCTGCAATTTATTTTTGATTGTTTTTTAATTTATTTTTTATTCGCATAAAAAGCGCAACAAAAAATTATGAAAAAAACGAGAGCGCGCGCGAACGTGCAGAACACAGCAAAAATCAACGAAACCGAAAAGCGGACAAAAAAACCAAATAAACCAACAAAAAATGGTAAAAAGAAGGGGGCAGCCGAAAAAAGAGAGCACAACAAAAAGCAGGCCAAACAACGCCGGTCAGCAGCAGCAGGACGACCAGCCCACATGACTGCCCGATGTCCTGGCCCAGCTCCCTTTGCACATTTTTGGCGGTGTGACGGCCAATGAACAGTAAAACTGTTGCTGCCGTGTTGCAACGTCAGCTGAAAGCGGCCCGAATGGCCAGAGAAAATGGTGAAAAAAGGCAGAAGTGTCGAAAATATAAAAAGGCCAATGCGCGACCGAAGAAGGAGAGGAAATTCGAGCAGCAGTTCCACAGAAGAGCTGACTAGATCTGACACTAAAGCCCCATGGAAATCACTTCAATTTCTACAACAAAAAATAATGCTTGAAAATTAAATTGTGGGAGGGTGAAAACAAAGACCATTTTGTCGGAAATGTTACAGAAAAATCAACGGAAATATTTGAAGCTTTGAGGAAATTGGATTGGGAACTGAAATTACAGTTTTTATAGGCTTACGGCTCGAAATCTTCTTCATTTATACGTTGCACTTACAAAAACAGCTAAATAAAAAAGAAAGAAAACTTATTAATACAAAATTTTGGAGTTACTTGGAAATCTGTTCTTAACAATTAATAGAGTCCTCCCTCACCAGTAATAATTCCCATCTTGCCTTTGTTTCTTGCACCAGTTCCTTGCCGCCTGCTGATCTCTTAGATATCTCCATGCTGGCCGACTTGCCACGAACAATCAGCTTAAACACCTCACGGAAGAGGACGAATCCAACCATGTGTTGCATGCCCGGCACGAAAGGACGACGACTCACCCGAAAAAGGATGTCGCCTCTATCTTTCTCTCCCCTTTTCGCCAGCTCTGATTCATTTATTTTATTTGCGCTCATTTTTTTCGGGCGCCAGCTACAGCCCCCATACTGGCCAGTGTCCTTCCGAACCCCAACATTCGCCCATCGACAGCAGCTCCCATTTTGTTGGTCCTTTTTTACCGGCTTGTAAAAATCACGTGAAATTTTTTAAATTGCGAAATAATGCCGGTCAAACTCATTATACATATATCCTGTTTTCGATGCATTTACGGTGCGACTTTTTTCACTTATTTCCCTCTGTTACGTGATTTCATTTTTGGTGAATGGGAGTTTCAGCGGTAAATGGGAAAAAGGAGGATACCGAGTGCAACAGCTGGCAGAGCCAAGCTCTATTGTAAGAGCTGAAACATATATCTTAATAAATAATAAAACGGTAATTGTAATGGTTAATAATTGTACTATCTTTAATTTTATATTCAAGTTGTGATCAGTTGTTTCTTCATTTTTATTGGCATCCTAAAGATAAAACTAATAATTTATTGCATTTTATTCCAAGAAATCTACTTACAATTTTGTATAGTTTAGGAAGAACTTATATTTTATATATTTTGTATAAATCTGTATTCGGCTTGCTTATCCCACAACTTAAATACCATTTTTGCCGTCGCAGAATTACAAACCCTTGTCCGTTGATATAATGTAGTTGTTATCGGGTCGTTAGCCCCGAACTACACAATCACCTGCCCCTTCTTAAAATCGAGGAAATACGTCCAAGAATCACCCGGCTCGGCTTTGTTTGTTTGCCATCAGCCGAAGTTTTTAATTTGCTGCACTCGGTGTGCAGGTCCGTGGCAAACGACTTTGCCTTCGAAAAATTGCAGTTTCGGCCTGCATAATATGCACTTTGCTCCCTTTTGGCGGCCTGAAGGGGTTGTTAGCCAGCCTAGACCAGGGCCAAGTTGCAGGCCCCTGTTTTGTCTATTATCCCAACGAACTCAATTACCCGAAACAAAGCCCTATCACTGTCGGTGTCTTCACCGCATGTGTGCAATTTCGTGCAACTTTTTCGGGGCAAAAGTTTCGTAAATTGCATTCGCGCGGAAAGAAATTGTCGGAAATTGCCTTAAAGATTAAAGTCGGGGCGAAAGTGTTGTTGAATTAGTTACCCGAAGGGGGGAGAAGTGCCTGAAAGGCGCCAGGTGGGCGAGTCTCGGGCGGTCATGACGCCACTTCTTGGCCCCGAAGTAAGTCACACTACGAAAGGTGCGCCCGAATGACTTAGGAGTTTGCTGTCCCGTATTTGTCTGTCCGTCCTGGCGACACTTGTAACCAAATTGACACTAAAACCAGGGGGCAAGCCACCTGGGTGGCTTCCAAGTCCCCAAGGCTTCGAAGACGGCGACGACAACTTTGGTCGCAAAGATACTGTTCTAAACGGGGATAAGTGCGCCAATGTGACTTTCAACAACCGCTAGTTGCCCTGGAGTCAGTCTGCGGAATCGCTGCCAAGAGTCATTTCCACAAAATACGAGTCCTGCCAGCGAAGACTTTCAAAAGGATCTCTGCTGCACCTTCCGGTTTTTGAGCGATGACGTCATTGATCTCATTAATAGAGAGGACCCTATGCTGCCTTCTGAGCGCCTGGTGCATCTAGCTAGATGATATAATATATTATAAGAGTTTAGTACAGTTTGGTGATCTCTCGTTCTCTCTCTTTCTCCATCAGCGATATCAATGACGTCAGTGCACAAATCAGCGCATCGTCGCTGTCCTACTTGCTGTTCGCCTGTTACACCGGAAATCTTGTTGTTGCGGAAATGTTGCTGCAATATTTTGTTATTGTTCTTGTTGTAGGCAAGAAATAACAAGGCACCAATTTTAACATTTATCTGCACAAATAGCTTTCTTCAACCAGGTGCCCAGAAGGTAGCAGAAAGCTGATATCCTATCCTAAATTACAATAGTTTCTCTCCCACCACTAGCTCTATCAATAACGTCAGCGCACAGATCAGCGCAGCGTCGGTCTACTGGTTGCTGCAAGCCTGGTACTCTTTGCCTGTTTTGTACTCTGCGAATCAGTTTCCGTGGGTAACGCCTAAGGATGCGATGACGTCGTTGATCGAGCGATGGTTTACAAAACTAATCCACCTTTTTCTGCTGCCTTTTGAGCGCCTTGGCTTGCCCACATGCGGCCAGTCGGTAAATAGTACTGGGAATGTGTGTGGGTCTGTGTGCGTCCATGCAAAGTAAATATTTCCCGTCGCAAGGATTTCATTATCCTTATCACATGACAAGCGGAATTTTTCCGCACCACACAAAAGCGCAAAGACTGGCGAAAGATGTTACCGGGACTCGATGGATGGCTGTGGATGCATGTATGTTGCGACGCCACAACGTCGCCTTGCTGGCGTGTAATGTCCTTTAAGTCCTGTTTGGGTGGACTTTAATTACACAGCACCGTCCTGGCTGATGGGAATTCGTAGGGCGTGCTGGAATTGTCCTTAGAAGCTAAGAAAATGAACTAAGTTGTGGATATCTATTACTGTTTCGTTTTATATAAAGAAATATGTAAATATAGGTTTCTTAAAATATTTTATAATGAGTTTTTAAATTTTATTGAGACTTAAGGTTATTCTGAGTACTTTTTATTTTCTTGGACATTCGCTTACAGGATATACGCTGTCCTGTGCCTTTGCTTTTGAATTGTTTATGTTGCCGCTTTTGTTGCCTTGGTGGTTTTACCGTCTCTTGAGATATTCCTTTATGTGTATTCCTTTATATGGGTGTGTGTGTGTGTTTATGCGGTGGTGTGAGTGGCACTCCTGTGTGCTTATCCTTAACGGCGGTTGAGCAACTTAACTATTTGCATGTTTGTCCTTGCCCCGAACGTCGTGTGTCGTTGTCGCTGTCGTCGCTGTGGGGTGTGCCTAGTTTAGAGCCCTCGAAGATGACGTCGTCGCGCTCGTCCTGCCAGGACCTTGTTGTTAATTACCGCAGGTTGGCTAGCAGGACAAAGGGCGCCTCGTGTGCTTAATTGAAATGAAGTTCAGCTTCGCTAATGTCTTTATTAGGCATCTCCATGCATGACTTCCTTAGAACCAGTTGAGTGGACCAGAGTCAATGCCAATTATTTGTCAATCAGGATGGTAGAACGGAGTTGGGTTGCATTGCAACGGAAACGCATTTCGCTGGCAAATTGCGACTAAAAGCAACTGCCTCTATAACAGCAAAAACAACAACAACAGCAGCAGCAGAAAAGAGGCACAACAACAATGACAGCGGACAACAAATTGATATATATGGACAAGTCAGCGGATTGACAAAGCAGCTGCAGCGTAAAAACCCAGCCATGTTGCCTGTCCGTTAAAGTCCCCTCCCCCCAGGACTTTCCAGCCCCTGCCCCCAGCCCCTTTCCTACGAAATATAGCATTTGAGGCTGCTCGGCTGCTGTCGCGAAAAGTGCATTTTGTTGCGCGGCGAACGGGGCGTATGAGCAACGCATCCGAGGAAAAATAGAAGGGGAGTGTGGCAGAGCGGTGGGGGCATGTGGGAGGGGGTCGTAAAAGGAAGCAGAGCAGCTTCGGCGACAGTCGCAGTTGCATTGAATTTTTGCCATTGCAACGTTGGCTGACAGACGCCATCAGCCATCAAGCAGCATCCCCCCCTAACCAACCCACTTCCTAACCGAAGGGCTACCCCCATTGACCATGCCGCACACACATACAAGCCCCACCGCCCCTTGTAGGCGGGGCCCTTTTGTAATTTTTTGTTTTTCAAACGCAAGCGCGCATTTTTAATGCAGCAACGCCGAGTGCAGGGCAGAGCGAGAGGGCCGGCGAAGCGGGAGAATCACATTTATCCGGGGCTTAGTATTTTGTTTTTTGACCCCTTTCCCCCCCTTTGATGATGCACTTTGTTGTGCCCGTGGAACTGCAGTTAAAAATATTACACATCGAAAGTTCAAAGTTCGGTTGTAGGGCATCCGCTTGCATGTCCTTTGAGCCTCGCACTCGGATCCGCTTGATTAATTAAAAGCAAAATATGTTTATGGCCAGCGCAACAGTTCCTTGGGGGATAACCGGATGACCGCCGGGTTAAGGGGCAGGCAGAAAAATAAAAAAAAAAAAATAAAGGGAACGCCATGAATTATGCAGATCCCGCGGGTGAGCTGGTCACTCGATCCCCGATTTACGTTGCCACGTGAGGCAACTGTACCGCCTGACACTTGGCGGAACCTTTGCATCCTCTTCCTTTCCAGGCAGCAGGGAACAAAGGGCAAACGGTCATCCCCTTGCCTTGTGGCCCCGCTGATTGCATTTGCTGCAACATTTTTCGTTTGGTTTTGTTTGCCTGAACTGCAAGTGGTGGGGAGAGGGGGTTTTTGGGAGGTTGATATTGCAACTGCACTGCCCTGGACTGCACACTGCTGCAATGTCCTGGCATTCGAATGGACTTTTGTTGTTCGCCAAAATGCAGCTGTCGCGATGTACAGACCGCTCCTGCCTCTCTTCCCACTCCTTGTGCTTGTTTAGTTTTTCGCGCAATTTTCCGCGCTGCCTTTGTCATTTTCGGGGGTTTTTTCATCCGATGCTGTTGCTGTTGCCGCTGCCCGCCAGCCGATATTTTCGTTATATAAAGCCCAGGACACGGACGCATGCTTTTAGGCAACGGCTAGTGCATGCAAATGCATCTGCAACTGCAGCAGCGCTTCGGGGAATATGCAAATCAGCCATCAGCAGCAACAGCCACTGCCCATGCCCATGCCACAGCAGCAGCTGCAGCTGCAACAAAAGGCTCAAACTAGAAATGCTTTATGGCATCGCATCCCTTGGCCGTGGTAAGGGGTAAGGGGTCAGTGGCATAATTGATGCTATTCGGGCCGCGACCAGCTTTGCACGGCCATTAATTTGCTATCGAATTGCTCTCAACTAATTGAACAGCTGCATAATGCGAATTTAATGAAGATCGTCGAATGGTTGGGAAGGGCATCGCATGACGGCTGATTAGAAACCAAATAACAACCAATTTAAGCCAACATTAATCATGTTTTAATGCAGATTCAACCATAAACTAGACAGCCGCAATGCTGTTTCATATTTTCGATTTAATGTATTACTGGAGAACATGTTTCATACATAAATATATACCAATTATAATATATTATAATTATATATATAGATCACATATATAAACTTAAATTGAATAATTTTAAGTTAAATGATTTAGTATTAGATTTAAGACAACCTTAAACTAGCATGACTATTACGTTGTTTGATTAATTTTAATTTTTGTTTGCTATTTCAAGATATACAGAGTGAGTTCCTTCTATCTGGCTTAATATGAATGATATATAATATATCTGGAAATGATATGTTGCACAAAATGAATACATTTATTTAATAAACTTCGATGCCTTAATTTACATTTGTAGCTAGGTCTGGCAATCAGTGCTGGTGTTCTGCAAATCATCATTTTATCCCTCAGCAAAGTGTAGATATAATGCAAATTAATCCGGCAGTTGCATCCAATGATCAGCATTTCAGTTCTTTGAGCACAGATTGCCCTAGGAGTTCCATTCATGATTCTGTTTGTTTTTTAATGCGATTTCCGAGCATAGTTTCCCAGCGGATGAGCCGCTGTCGGCTGCAATCCGCGAGCTCATTAATTAATGATGACTGGTCAGGACGGGGCCAGAGCCGGACAGGCCAGACCGCAGAAGGTGGCAGGTGGCCACCCCACACCGCCATGACCTTTGGCATTTGTGCATAACAACTTATGAATCCATAAGCTATCTGGCAATCTCTTTATGAGCAGCAGCAGCAGCAGCAGCAGCATTCCCAATTCCCCTTCCGTATCGCGCCAAACCGAAACCAAACGGAACCGAGGCAAAGCTGGCCCCTGCCACCCGAACCAGACCCCAAGCAAAGGCAAAGTCAATAGCCAATGCCATCGATAAAGCCATAAACTCCATGTACTGAGGGGGGATTGTGGATGCTGTACCTATCCGGCCTAAACTGCGCCACCGTGCGCTCCCTCTCTGCTCCGGACAACGCGGCGTATGAGTAACGAACGCGATGCGTAGGATTAAATGCAGGCTATGCCTAGTTTCGATCCGTTGTCCCTCCCACATCAATACATATATCCCCAATACATATATATCCACACATATATGTGAATGCATATATACATATATCTATATGCACATTGCAGTGCCTGTCGCTGCATTCGTCCACCAATTTTTCTCCGCTTTTTTGATGCGCTTCCACCCCCACCTCTGGCTCGAGTTAGTGAGAATTTATGCTGGCTCTATTGTTGTTGTTGCGGATCCACATTGGCCTGGGTTTGAGTACGGATGGCGTTCTATATTTTTTCCAACTGCAATTTTCTTTGCTGGATATTTTAATGCCAACTCTGGCGATTTACCAATACCCCGAACACACCGACAGCAACAACATGCAGAAAAGGCGGCGAAATAAAATGCAAAATAAAAAAAAAAAACGGTGTTGCATGCGCGCAGGGGCAACATAGAAAACTTTTACGTTTCGCTTAGGTTCTTGTTTTGTTTTTTGCCAGCATTCAGCTTTCCCTTCTGTTTTTCTTTTTTTTTTGTTGCCTGCCATTGCAAATGAAAACGAAAAAATTGCATTTTCCCCGCCAGTATGTGCGCGTGGGTGTGAGTGTGTGTACGAGTGTGCGAGTGCGAGTGTGTGAGAAGTACGAAATCAAAACAAAACATGGCCACATGGCGCTGTTTGTGGGTTGACGGAAGGGCCTCAAACCAGGAGGGGTGGCTGTAGTTCGCCCAACATTCGTCGAGTTCAGAGCAACAGCTACCACCTCCCTATCTGTGGCCCCTGGTCAATGTGGTTCGAGGTAGTCCTGGGCTTAGGCTGCAGTTCCTCCACCCACCTTGACGTCCATCGGCCGGCCGGTGGCTTGGGTGCTGCATACTTTTTGGCGTTGTTTGATTTTTAGGCGCAGCAAAATGCGTTTTGCTCTTGATTGGAGGGTTCGGGGAGTGTGAGTGTAAGTGGGGGACACACCAGTGTGAGTGTGAGTATGCGATATGTGCATTGTCCATGTCCTGTTCTCTCCCCGCCACCGCCAGTTGCCGCCTGTGTGTGTGTGTGTACGTGTCGCTGCTGTCGTCGCGCTTTGTTTTGATTTTTCGCGACTGAGCGCGCGTTGCTGTCTGTTTCTCTCTGTGTTTTTGGATTTGTCCGGCATTGCATATGTGCGCCCAGTTCCAGAGTGGGTTTGAGTGTAGTGCTGCATGTGTATATGTGTATACATTAGCAGGACCGGCGTCGGCGTCGCAGTCGCAGTCGCAATTTTTTGCGCCAAAGCCAAAACCAAAAAGGACGAGGACAATTCGGTTGGCGCTGCTGCCGCTGCCTGCGACGTAGCCGCGGAATTTTGTACTTTTTTTTTGAGAGCGCGAGTTTCGCGCCCGTCCAGCGGCCACTTTCATCCACAGCCCACACAGTCACAGTCAGAGCCATATCCACAGGCACAGGCACAGGCACAAGCATATCCACATCCGCATCGTCCTACTCCATCATCAAAGCGCTGCAGCGACGACGCCATCGACATCGACAGCGGCTGTGACTCTGGGGCCCATCGTCATCGTTAGCAATTTTTGCCAGGACATTGCAACAGAAAACGGCTAAACGCGAAACAAGTTGCGGCGCTTTTTTCTGCTCCTCGGGTTCACGTCTCCCTGTCCTGGCCTGTCCTGTATCGAACTGAGCTGCACTGAGGCCGCAAGGATCAGGCAGCAGGCAGCAGGCACCAGGCACCAGGCATCGGGCATCGGGCAAGGCAAATCAGTAGGCAGTGCAAGGCAGGCAGGCAGGCAGTCGGCAGGCAGGTCTTCTCGCCACTTCTCGCAGACTTCTTCGCATCTGCATAAATCACCCCAGAAGCAGAAGCAGAAGCAGGAGCCGAAGCAGAAGCAGAAGCAGTAGCAGTAGAGTTGCAAAGAAAAAATAAAAAATCGGACAAAAAAATACAAACAGAGAAACTCGAAGAGAGTGAGAAAGATCTAGACAAAAAGTGCCAAGTGAATGTGAAAGTGAAAGTGTGAGCAAAATGACTTGAAGTGCAACAGACTAGACACCAACACCTTCACCCGACCGACCACTCGACCATTTCCCCCGTCGTATACGCAACGTACGCCGAGAATGCTGCTAAGGCACCACCCATACGCCACGTTGGCCCACCAGCCCATCGAACTAAGACTTGGGCGGGGGCTCGAGCAGCCATCGCAGGCCACCATGCCGTCTTGAGTGCATCGTAATCCACTAACATATATAAGAAGAAAAAAAAACAAGAAGAGCCGGCTTGCGCCGAAAGACAATGTAAACGCCGGCCCTAGAATGTAGCGCAGTTTTTTCTTCATTTCCCAAAACTAACTAACAAAACCAGCCAGCCAACAACAAATAACAAAATAGACAAAGTTACATTTTTACCAATATATCGATAATATTAATCACTTGATAATCAGCGACATTTCGTTCGTAAGCAACAACAAGCAAGCAACAAACAACAACAACAACAAATAAGATCTACTAACAACAACTAGCAGCAACCATCAGCAGATAGCCAAGAAGCAACCAAATAAGCAGGCAATATCAGTCAGTCAGTAACGTCAGCAGAATAACGAAAACGAAGTAATAGGATTGAGTAACTCCAGTTTCAGTTCCGCACCGATTCCGATTTGAGCCAAAATTAAAACGTCTGAATTTGATTTCGACCGTCTCGCATTTGTCTGGCCCCGTTCCGTCTTCAAGTCTCGGCCACAGGTTCGTCATCGTCCCGACACCATCTCAGTTTCTACAAATTCAGACGTAGATCCTTAGTTATTTCACCCTTTGTATTGTGCATTTCGGCAAGCCACACTATTTGGAAGAGATCCAAGAGGAGTCAAAAACAAAAAAAAAGAAAGGAGAAGAGCAGAAGTCAACACTCGAAATTGAAATCGAAAACTACGAAATTACCTGAAAATTTTTAAACAACCAAAAAGTCTATGAGAGCAACAAAAATTACACGCTAAATTTTACAAATGTCAAAATTTTCTTATAATTATTTATAAAAAAAAATCATAAATAAATTACACAAAAAAAACGAAATTATAATAAAAGAGAGAGGACCCTTAACAAAATAAAAACCAAAAACGGAACTAAAGTGAAGAGAGAACACTAAATGCAAACGGAATATCAAAATTATTGTGATGTGATATTTTTTCGATGTATTTTTATTTAAGGGTGAGTACAATTCATATAATATATAATACGTATTATACATTTAGTATAACTTTACAATTACCAACTATATTTTATATTTAAAAGAGGGATCTAAATATATAGGAATATCTGTGCAAACTCGTTCACTTGGTTTAAGAATGTAGACTCCATTTTTCTTGGCAAGGCTTGGAGTTTACTTTTTTTGTGTAATTATTATAGTTTTAATGTTATATCGCCACTCAAAACAGAGAAATTTATACTTTTCATATTAAGCTATATTTAATAAATAAATAACAACTATCATTGGGAAACTATTAAAATCAGTAAATAGATAAATAAATAAAAGATCACTTAAACAAAAAAAAACAACTGAAACGATGCTCTTATTGTCCATTCGGCTCGAAAGACCAACATGTGAATCATTCGACTCGAAGGATCAACATGTAAAGAGGTCAAATGAAATGAAATAAATGAAAGCGTTGTTTTTCGGCTAATAACATTAACTATACATTAGAAAATTAAATATTTCCTGGGGTTTAAAAAAGAATCATAACTTGTTTCTCCAAAAAAAGACGAAGTAATTTCTTAATTTTCATTGTGGTGTGAAGATCGCTCAAGTTATGTCAGGCCCAAGCACTGCTTCAGCAAGAGCTCGAACTCGGCTCGGCTCCTGTTCATCTTCCCTCTTCCTGTGGACTTCGTGCCAATCGTCGGGCGACGGAGTTCAGCTGCAGCAGCAACATGCAACAGCATCGTGTTGCTGGTATGCATGTGCAGCAGCAGCAGCAGCAGCAGGTTTAGTTGTAGTTGTAGACTTTTTGCTTTTCTACATCCTCGCACACATACACACACCACCGCCAACTCCCGCACACACTCACACACACATGAGTGCAGGAGGTGAAGTTTTGGAGTCGTGCACATAATGTAAACAAGGACATGCGCAATGCAGGAGCGTTTCCCCAACAACAGGAGAAGTGCAGGCAGTGCAGGCAATGCAATTGCCAACTAGAAGATAGCAGCGGCAGCAGCTGAAGGGGCAGCTTGGGTGGCTTTGGGGTGGCTTTGGGGTGGCTCTGGGCTGGTTTGGGGTTCCATTTACCAACTGCTGCACTAGTAAATAGCAGATGGCAGCGAAGCCGGCGACGACGTCAACGGCAACGTCGCTGTCGACGCCAACTTGCCACAGTTTAGATGGGAAAAAAGGAAAACTCCAAAGTGGCAAAGAGCCAGATAGAGAAAGAGAGAGAGAAAGAGCAAGTGCGAGAGCCGGAGCGAAAGAGAGGCCCTCGGATGCGCAACGAGAGCTGCGAGTGCAGCCGAAAGGATGCATCGCTGCAAGGCAATTGCACTCCAGGACTCTCGCAGCCGCCAGACTGAGGCGGTTGCTTCTTTTTTTGGTTCTGTTGTCTCTTTTCGGCTTATTTTTAGAAGTTCGCCCCACCGCCCAGCTCCCAGCCCCCAGCCCCCTGCAGTTTATTTACTTGACCAGGACTCGGAATTTTACATGGCACAAGCGAGGGGGGAGGGGTAGGCGGTTGGCAGCAGCAGCAGCCGAGGCAGCAGCTGTTCATGGAGCCCCAGCACGTGCAGCAAGCAACTGCCCTTCAGCTGCCCCAACCTTCCTGCGTGATTTGTGCGTTGCCAACAGAACGACGACGACAACGACGATGGCGATGCTCATCATGGTCTGGAGCTGAAGCTGGGTCTGGGCGCTGGGAGTGGGTGTGGGGCTGGACTGGGCTGGGCAATGGGTCTGGAGCTGGGTGGTGCAGCTGCATTTCTTTGCCAGAGCGCCGTCGTGCGTGGTTGGTCGGCTCGAAAAAGGGTCGGCGGTGGGTGTGGGTCAAGTGTGGGCGCGTAGACATTGCGTAGAGTCGGAGCCAAGTTTTTTCTATTTCTTGGTGAAGGCAGCTGGCCCCCCACCCCCCACCAGTGGCCGCCAGTTACCACCACCGCGCTTCATTCGCACATCGAGTGCTCCAAGTACATAGGCCGTGTTCTGTGTGTGTTTGTGTGGGTTTTTGCGCGCGCGAACTTTTGCCAAAGGAAAAAAACTTACATACAAGGGCAGTGGCAGGAGCAAGTGGGGGGTATGTTCGCTGCATTTTGCGCGTCTGTAGATTTTTTTTTGTTGTTTTTGGCGGCTGTCGATGGAGATGGGGTGGCCATGTACGTGGCCCGTGTCCATGTCGCGATGACGGAACGCCGAACGAACGGGCAACAACGCATCGCCTCGCCTCGCAACGCAACGCAACGCAACGCATCGCATCGCATCTATCGCATCGGCATCGGAAGGCATCGGGCCGGGCACCGCAGTTGGCATACGGCTTTTGGACGTCTTTTGAGTAGAACATTGCTTTTTTATATCCTCGGCTCGACGCACCGCCCGCCAGCGAGTGAGCAAAAGAAGTAACGGCCACGATAGCCGCCGCTCCAGCGAGGAGCCGCAGAGTTGGTCCAAGTCGTCGACGGTTCGGTTCAGTTTCGGACTTGCTTATTTTCTAAAAAGCGGCACACACACAGCCGGCAGTGCAGTGCAGTGCGGAGTGAGAGGTTGCATTATTATATATATAAAATATATATTGCATATATATATATATATACGGTATAGAATATAGATATATATATATATATATATATATAAATGGGTGCAAAGTGCGCGCGCGTTTGCCGCCCCCTTGCCTGCTGAGGGGCTGGGGCGCAGCGAGGCTTCAGCTGCCGTTCGAGTGCCGTCAAATACTATTTATACATACAATAAATGAAATAAAATATATGCAAATATATATATCTACATTATATATATATATATATCTAAATACATGTATCCGGCCGCGAGTGTCCGTTCGTGTGTGTGTGCTCGCGTCGGTGCCAGTGTGTGTGGGTGTTACAATAACAGCTTCGATCGAAGGCAAACCCCAAATTCTAATGCAATCAACTGATTTCTTTGACAACTCCAATTGATTTTTTACACAATCCGCCGCTGCCCGCATAAGGGCCCAAATTTAAAAAAAAAAAGGCCACCAAACGCTTAGCCAATATTTGTTCAACTCAAGGATCCAGCTCTCGACTAAGACACACCAGTCAACGGCATCCATCCGTCTGCGTCGTCGTCTGCTGTCCTCTGGCACGCCACGAAAGAATACGATATCGCAAAACTCATAGATACTCCTCCCAAGAACTAAGGGATCTCCAAGGAGCTAGATGTTATTTAATTAGAAATTATTGAGCGGGCAACCCGAAAAGTCCACCGACTTACCTCTCATGTTGGCACACACTCTGATCCAGTTGCAATCCGACAGATACTGCAAGGCACTGCAACCAACTGAGAAACCGCCAGAGCTCCAGCTCCAGCTCCACCGCTCCATCGATCCTCTGGAGCGGCTGGGTCAGCTCGTTCAGCTGGACCGCTCGCACCGCTCCGCGTTCTCGGCGACGGCGACGCAGACAGCGATGCTAGAGTGGCCAACGAACCGCCTCACCAGACTCACCAGGATCCCAGGGATCACACAGGACGTAGCTGTGGACACGAGAGAGAAACTGAACACCGCCATGGATAAATAACATCAGTAAATTGTCCTGTACGTGATAATGCCTTATCGCCTATGCCCCTGAATCACCAAAAATGCACTTAACCATCATGCTATGAAGTCTGACAGAGAATATTTAACACTATCTTGTCATTAGATTACAAATTTGGGTTCTTTGAAAAAATAAAATACTAATAGTCAAGAAAAATATAGAAAATTGAGAAAGGGATCGTAAAGCACAGGGGGTCTTCTTGAAACTCTATTATTTGTTGTTTTTTTTAACAATTCGTAAATACAAATTATGGAAAGGTAGAAAAGGATCCTCAGAACAAAAAGTCCAAGAATAATAATGGCCTTTAAATCTTTACTTTGCTCAGAAATAAGTTTGTGAGAAAATCCTTCGCAGATATGATTTAATTCTCCTACTGAAAACTGAACTTATACAAGTATATTTTAGTTTTCTCCATAGTTTGTTAATCATTATCTAGTTAATAATAAAAACTACGAAAGGAAGACTCGCTTAGAAATTAAAGTATTCAATTAATTTATATGCTCGTATCCTTTTATGTATTTAAAAGAGCATATTATTTACAAAAACTTTATTTCTTTATTTAAATTCTGATCAAGTTCCATTTTTGTTTATATTTATATTGTTGTTCTTATAAATTCCCTTATTACTCCCATTGCTATTATGATTAAAACTACTTGTTAGCTTCAAAATTTTAGCACGTGTTTGCCACCACCAAAAAGTAAGAAAAAAATCACGAAAATATGCAGGAAAATGGCACAAATCCTTAACCGACTCTCAGTTAGAGACACTCCAGCTTAGAGTCCTTTCCCCATCGCAGCATTCGCCGCAGATACCGACGGCAACTCGCAGTGCTTCTTTGTCAGCAGTCCCCAAGTAGGGCTCCGTTTTGGGAGATTCCTGTGGAATGCATTCCTGAGGACTCCCTGAAGGGGAGAGGGGAATCTTCAAGAGAGTGTAGCATACCATAGAGTAGAGTCTTAGTTATATGAAGCGAAATCCTTAGAAATAGTGAACCCACCATCGTAGGATGCTCTTCCCGCTGCTCCTGCTCACACTAATATCCTGCCAACCAGACACACACACTCACACACAGACACAGACACACAGATGCCCATTCTCCGTAGTGTTGGAGCAGCGACGTCGACGTTGGCGTTGCAGTCGACGCCGGCGATTGCCCCTCCATGTATTTGAGTATTTGAAATGCGCACTAGCTCTAGCTCAAAGCGTTTATGTGTGCGTGCAAGCTCCCCTCCGCTGAGCCAGTGTGTGTGTGTGTGGGGGGGGATATCCTGGTTTTGGGTTTTGGGTGGGTGAAAGTCCTGGCAGCGCTGCCGCGGATTTTATTTGCAAAGCCCCACTGTGTTTGGCGTTGCCTTTGGCTTTGCAAATGCCTCCCCCAAAAACATATTCATGCCCCGTCGCCTGCACTCGCGTATTTTTTCGCGGCTGCGGCGGGCAAATTATTTTTTTTTGTTTTTGTTCGCTGCCAATACATATACAAGCCCACTCATACACCCATAAGCGCTGGCTGGGGCAGAGAGCCGCGGCCACGACAAGGACAACGACAGCGGCAACGAGAACGCAACGCAACGACAACGACACCGTCAGCGGTCGTCCTCGGCCTATTCGCGGCGAAATAATTTTTCGCATTTTTAGTACAAAGCTTCACATCAACGTCGTCGTACAAACAAATTTTTATTTTCGGATTTTTCAATTACGTTTTCATTTATTTTTAAGTATTAAGTTTGCGTGCACTCAAAAACAAAACCAAAAACGAAACCAAAAACAAAAGCATCAACAAAAATCAGCAACTAAAACTCGAACTCGAAAATCATAAGGAAATTCTTACCCAGAAAGCAGTTGATAGATCGTGATCTCTAGCAAACAAAAAAAAAGAAGGAAATCAAGAAGAAAAGAACCCAGTTCAGACCGCAAAGCAAAAGCCAAAAGTCCAAAAGAATCGAAATCACATTTACCGGCTACCAAAATCTCGTAACGAAGACCGATTCTTAAGTGTTTTTTCGCCGTCTCTCCAAAAAAAACAAAAAACAGTCTCGACTAAACTCTCAACCGGCAGGAACTCTCGACGATTCTCAGTTTGTTATTTGTTTGAACTTGTTTGCCCCTCACAACACACATATTATATATACTCCATCAGTCCACTTTAGTTGTAATCAAACTAGATTTGTCTATGAAAAAACGCAACAAAAATTAAGAACAAACAAAAACATCAAAGAAAAACGCAAAAATACAAAACGAAAACTAAGAAAAACTCGCGAAATTTGAATAAAAGACACAAGACAAAAATATGAACAAAGACACAAGTTACAAAATTCAAATGTAAAATCAAAAGTACAAAGCAAAAAGATTGTTGGCAACATTTTTATAAGTATATATACGTATTATATTATGATTTGTATATATTTTTTATACGAACTCGAAACAACGGAGCCCACAACTCGATTTTGATACGCAGAATTGCTCACGTGATGCTCCGAATCCTCCGACGGGTAAGCGAATATTGTGTGTCTGTATATGTGTGTATGTGTCCTGCTCCTTGAGCAGAAGACGCCGCCAGAGAGAGATGGCAACTCAGTGCGAGACCGATAGAGAGAGAGAGATAGAGAGAGCGAGTGAGAGAAAGAGGTCCTTTCAGGAATGTCTGAAACCGGCAAGCCGAAGACTGCCAGCCGCAGGCTTCGGGTCTCTGTGCCTTCGTCTGCCTGATTTTCGGCTACTTCGGGTCCCGCTGCTTTCTAATTGCGTCCTCTCTCTGCCGGCGTCTCTGTGCGAATCCTCTGTGTCCTGCGAGTCCTTTGTGTACATGTGTGTGAGTGCATTACATTATCCTGAGGCAGCGGCTACACCTACACCCACGCAGCTGCACATCGGCGCTGCTGCTTCGGCTTCCGACTTCCCACTTCCGAATTCCCAATTCCGAATACGAATTCGCTCCGAATGGCGCCTCGGCCAGGACCTCAGCCTGCTGCGGCCGCTGCCTGCCTGCTTCTTCTCTTCTAGTCCTTCTTAAGCTACGCGCGCGTACGGTCCGCCGTCGTCCCGCTCCCGTGCCCGTGCCCGTGCCCATTCCCGATCCGCTCGTGGCCACTCGCCTCGGCACTCGGCTCCTCCTTGGAGCACTTCTTCGTGTGTGTGCCTGTGTAGGTATAGGTGTGCGAGTGTGTGCGTGTGGGCAGGCGCACACTTACTTGCTTACTTACTGCGTGTAGGAAATTATCTGCTGCCGCTGCCGCTGCCGGCGTCGCCTAATACACACATATATATAAATAATATATATTATTATATGGGATATACATATATTTAAAAGCGACGACGCTCGTGTATATAGAAAAGGCAGCAGCTCGTTATCGCAGATGCCAGGATGCAAAGGCTGCAATCGGGGGCAAGGGGTTTGCTGTTGCCGCCTGCCGCCTGCCGCCTGCCGCCTGCTGCTTGCAAGAAAGTGTAGCACACTTATGTGGGCAGGCGTTGACTGCAGCAGCGGCGGCCAACGTAAACGTAAACGTAAGCGGAAACGGAGACCGAGACAGGGACCGAGACCGATACCGAGTCCGAGACAGAGACAGAGACCGAGTCCTCGACTTCGACTTCGACTGAGGCAGCGCCTTAGTCTTCCTGGCACTTTACTTTCGCAGGCTAGAATAGCAAATTCAGTACGTTTCCAGTCACGCGCGCAGAAGGCAGAAGTTTTGCTTGCTTATGTCTTCGACCGACGACG
Organism: Drosophila parvula; assembly: GCA_018904695.1. Classification (NCBI taxonomy): domain Eukaryota; kingdom Metazoa; phylum Arthropoda; class Insecta; order Diptera; family Drosophilidae; genus Drosophila; species Drosophila parvula. Next base: position 1,483 of record JAEIIG010012299.1, on the reverse strand, counting down.
CCGACGAACGCCGCCTCGACTTGTGTAAAAATTCCAAATGAAACCAAAATAAATTAATCCAATCAATTTAAATATTTCAATTAAATAAAATAAAAAATAATAAACAACTAAATTGAATAGTGGTGTGTCTGAGTTGAAGCCTCAATTCGAATCAGTTTCAAGTTAAACCAATAAATAAATAAATGTCTTAAGAAATAAAATACAAATACAAATAAAATAAAATACAAATAAAATAAAATACAAATCAATTTAAATATCCAATTAGAAATAATCAATTAAAGCCTAGTTCAGCCAGCTCCATCGTCTCGCCAATCGAACCCAATCACAGATCCTCCTCAATTAGTTCAAGTGTCGCTGTCTTGTGGTACGTGCAACTTGCGGCTCCTTTATTTGCTGCCTCCTTTCGCGATTAGCCAACCAAAGGGCCACAACACACACACTCTCTGCCATAAGGGAAATAGAAAACAAGAAGAAAAAAATATAGGAAAAACATTCACTCACCAACACAAACGCGAACGGGCGCCACTTGCTGCTGTTGCTGCGGCATTGGTGGCCACATTGCGCATACGACATGTTGGCCAGCTATCAGCTTGCCTGCGCATTGGCAGGCGGCGCGAAGCGGCCCCGTCTTGGCTTTGACGGGGAAAAAAAACTTGACAGGAAATTATCTAAAGCGCCCAAGGCAGCCAGCGCCTCAGATTCGCCGCAGCTCCGCTCAACTTTGTCAGCAACTTTGCAGGAGCAAGTCCTTGCTCATGCCTACATATATAGTTGAGATACAGCGAGCGTGCCTAATTTTATATAAATACTCTCACTCACACACACTCACACACACACGCACACACAGAGAAGGCACGGACAGAGTCGGATCCGAATATAAAAGCTTGGGGGCTTCGTTTCTTGGGAGACATTTGATCGTCTTGGCTGGCAGCGAAAGCAGCGCAGTAGCAGCCGCAGCAGCAGCAGCAGCAGGCAGCAGCAGTGGGAAAGCCAGAGGCATCAGCAGCCAGTTAGAAGGTTTATCCTTAGTCAGTTGGCCACTCAGTTGGCAGCCAGTTAGGAGTTACCCAGTAATCAGTAATGTCAGTCTTTCGACGATGGTATGTGCCAGGTTGGGTTATATATATCGCCAAAAATATATGCTCAATATAATATATTTATGCAAAAGAAATAATTCCCGAAACTGTGACAAAGTGAGCCAAAAAGAATGGCTGTGAAAATCAAATAATGAAGTCCTCAAAGGCAACCAGATTGAATCAACTCAGAAAATAAATGTTGTGCCTTAAATCAGTGTTACAAATATAAACTATCAAAAATATAAATTAAATAAAATGAGTTCAAGAACTCTGTGTTCTTTTGTTCTTAAATATTACATTTTTAACCTTTTGTTTCCTAGTTATTATATTATATTTTATTATATTCAAGGGAACCTACTTTATAAGTTATTACATACTTGATTCGAATTTCTTTGAATTGGATTTAA